>PVIA01001529.1:0-271848 GCA_004024845.1 Tonatia bakeri
ACCACCACCACCACCACCACCACTGTCAGCTAATGCATGTGGTCTTGTCCGATAGTGATCCCTGTGGTCCTGTGTCCAGTGCACCTATTTTACTACGTTTGGCATTTGTAGAGGCAGGATGTTTCCGAATTAGTTTTTAGGAAGTTCTGATATTAACTGTAGCAGAAAAACAAATAGAAGAGGTGATGAAGTTTAGCAGAAAGAGCATAGATTCACCTTTGGTGTCAGCCCAAGTGGAGTTCAAAATCCCAGCTCAGCTTCTTCCTAAAGCAGGTACCTTAAACAAATTACTGAGCACCACTAAAAATCTATTTATGCACTTCAAAATTGGAGATAACACTTGACTCATGAGTTTGTTATAAAGAATGAATGAACAAGGGAATTAAATAAATGTTTATTGAGTGTGTAGCACATGGTAGGTGCCGTGGTTACACCTAACCTCACCTAATCACCATGCCAGCCCCATGAGACGGTATTATTAGGTATCATCCCACATCTAACCATATGACAGATAAGGAAACTGAATCTCAAGGAGATTTTGTAACGTTCCCAAAGTGAACTCTGCTTTAGTGTCTTGTAAAAGTCTACGAGGGCATCAGATCGAACATACCTATTTTATTTTTCCCAAAGCCATGAAATATCCTTAAGTCTCCGCAAAAGATTTTCTGAATAAGGCTGTCCAAGTTTTCTTAAAGAATCCTATCTAAGTTCTATTATCCTAGCTGTTTCTTCACCTTTTTGTTATCACAAAATTACATCTATGATTACATGGAAATATTTTAAGCGTACATGGTATTCCTCTGCTGTATGGAGGTACATATTACTTCCATCATCAGGGATGAGGAGAGGCATACATGCTTGGATGGGATCTCATTTCCCTGGACGTCCTCCCCTCCACCAACAGGGGCCAAGGCAGCCAGCCCTTGCTGGGCCGCTCTCCTCCCAGCCCAGCCAGCAGTCTGCCTCCAGTGATGCAGATCCAGTCTCACTGTGCCTAGGGCCCAGTTCGGATGTCACCAGAGGAGGTTCAAGATGCAAGAAACCATTTACCTCCCAAACACTACTTCCTGTCTTCCACCCCTGACTCCACTTCTCCCCGAGTCCTGTGTCCCTTAGAATCCGGAATGCAGCATTATCAAAGCCTGTGTTCCCCGCCTCTTCTTGGATACTCCTTTCTAACAGAAACGTGCCTGTCTCCCGAGCACACTGCCCTCTTAAGTGACGACAGTTTTATTTCCCTCGGTGTCCCCCCACTAGCCTTTTCTTCCTTGCTACTTCCACACCATATCCTTCTCTTCCTAAAACCCCTCCAGCTTTGAGTCCCACATGGTCACTAATACAGAGATCTCAGATTGCTTAACCCTGTGCGGCGTAAAGGCACGTCTTCTGTGGTTGATTAACACAGATGCCTCTTCGTGTCTCTTTCCCAAAGAGGGATCCTTTGCAGTCAGTCCCTTGACCAAGAACATACCTGCACTTCTAGTCACGTGGTCAGTGTTATCTGGTGGGGTGGGCAGGACAGGGGGAGTGGCGGGCTCAGCCTCGCTCGGCCTGCCTGGGACCCTGACCCACTTGGAGTGCGAGGACGGCCCTATCAACGGGTGGACTGCTGGGATCTGTTCTGAATACTGAAAACAGATGTGCATAATCCCAGTATTAGAGGGGTATTCAGAAGATATTTTACTTGGTGGGACTGTGTGGGTGGGGGACCAAATTAAATTTGCATACACCTCATTTTCACAGTCTTTGTGGAGGAATGGGATTTGAGAAAACCGGGGTGCAGAGAATTGGGCACTCAAGTGGGAGAATATTTTTCTAAAACACAGGAAGTCATGGAGGACTCAGGTCTGGAGTGTGAAGTGCTTTTCTACCGAATTTTGAAAGAACAACTTTGCATAAATCAGCAAAGGCTTCTTGTTTAAGGTTTGTCTCAAACACGTAAGAGAGCCTTGTTGGATTTCTCCATAATTCTCGGTGGTTCCCAGAGGTCAGAACTACTCCTTATCTGTAAGTAGCAGCTCTCTGGATTATAGACCTAATGGGGATATAACTTTAATGTTGTGCAGTTAAACCAACTTCACACAATTTACAAGACATGTCATACAACACCGCAAACAAGAAATTAGAGTATGTGGAAACTATGCTACTAAAATTAAGCAGCATAAGGAAAATTAATATAAGCCTATAAGTCACAGCTTGACTTCTGTTTCAGGAGCTGACCCAAGGCAATGGAGCCAAAAACAATTTTAAGACCTGTTCTGTTCTGACTTGTGAGGATTATTTGCTGTTGTCCCCCCACCCCCATCTCGCTTCCAAGTCAGCACTAAGGGTTAGGAAAACGTTGTGATGTTGCCCGATGTACTTCTGGTCTAACTTTGATTCCGGCTTTAGTGAGGTGAGATGTCTACCTTTTGTTAAGTATCACTGGCAGTTGGTAGGACATTTTCTAACAGTTTATGTGCTGCCAGTAATATTTGTGATCCTCTGAGGATGGGCGCTGGAGAAAAACGTGCTCACTGGAAAGCGTGCAGTGTGTCCGCGACAACCTAATTTTGCTGTTACCTGAACGTGAGTGCTAGTGATGTGGCATTAGCGTTGCCTTTATGTCTGTTTCATCAATTTCAGTGGTATAATTATGACATCAGTACAGAGATGAAAAACACATAGTTAAGAACTGTGAAAAGCTGCCCTAACGATACCAGAAAATTCGATGTTGAAAAGGCGGCAGCAAACGCAGTTCACAACATGACTCAAAAGCTGGACCGTGCGGAACTCTCAGTGTGAAGAGACGATGAGCTGGCGGCGGTGTGTGTCTGAACTGGCCAGGCCCAGGACTCCGCCCGGCGCTGCAGGACGCGGGAGATGTGCGGTCACCAGCAGAAGTTGTCTGCGGGCTGGGCTGGGAGCGGGCGCGCTGCGGTTAGGCATGGAGTCTGGCGACAGGGCAGTGGGAAAATTCCTACAGGGTGACAGACTGGTGGATGTGAGGCTGACAGCAGAGACACGTCCAGAATTGGGGGAAAGCTGCAAAATTCTACAAAGATTAATAAGGAGAAAGGGAATTTCTAAGTAGGTGAAATTCCCGGCATGTGAGTGTGGTCGACAGAGCTCCTGAACCTGGGATAGTTCTAAGCTTCTAAGTTCCTTTGAAACAGAACTTAATATATATTTTTTTTCTTCCAAGGGGATACTTTATGGAGGAAAACAGTAGGAAATTGTAATCATTTTGAAGAAATTTACTTCAACATAAACCTGGTTGGACTTCATCACGTCTTCCCCTTTACCCCACTGAGTTATCTTAAAATAGAAAGGGCACCCCCTGTAGAGTTCCTCAATGACAGATTCCCAAATGTGGCTTTGAAAACAGTCTCAAAAAACCCTGAAGCCTCTGACTTTTTGAAGGGATCTTCAGAGGTGATGGAGGGCCCACAGCCTCCCTGGGTAGCATTGCTTTGTGTTAAACTGCCTCTGTAAGTGTATCCAGGGCCTGTCCCTGATCTGTTGTATTATCTTTGGAGCCTCTTCTTTCTGCTCTAGCTTCAGAGGAGAAGGAAAGCAGCTGGTTTTACTATTCTCAGCTGAAGAATCCTCATGTACTTGAAGAAACTGTTATTACAGCACCCCTTTGACTTCGGACTTTTAGACAGACTCTTTCCCATCTCTTTCGTATTCCATGTGAAGTGTTCTTTCCCCCGTCCGACCAGCTTCATGGCCGCCCCGCAGACCCTCTGGATCCCAGAACCTGATGCTGTCGTCTGCACGGCCTGGCCGCTTCTTCGGTAAGATTAGTGTCTGGTTCCTAAGTACTCCTTTCTATGAATCTCATTGTCTTGCTTGATTTTTAACTTACGATTTTTCATTGAGCTAAAATTCACACACCATAAAATTCATCCATTTAAAGTCACACTTCAGTGGGGTTTTTATTTTTTTAGTATATTCCCTGGACTGCCCAACCATCATCATTATCTAATTCTGGAACATTTTTGTCACCCCGAAAAAGACACCCCAGAGCCCTTTAGCAGACACTACCTGCTCCCTCTCCCCTCAGAAACCATTAATTTATTTTCCATGTCTATGGATTTGGAAATTCTGGACATTTCATATAAATGGAATTATTTCTTTTTATGGCTGAATTTTATTCCTTTTTATAGCTGAGTAATATTCCATTGTGCAAACACATCACATTTTGCTTGTTAAACTCAGGGTTACATTAATGCCACACAGTATTGTGTTCCTCTCCCAGGGACACTCTGTCCAATTTGAGGTTTGAGTCTTATTTAGCTTTTCAATTCTTTATTCTTCAATTTAATAAGATGCCTTGGAGTCTCTAGTTTTACTGCCCAATGTGGTTTATTTAAAAACTGAAGAGAAGACCCCAAGCTACCCTGCAAACCGCACAGAACATTACTTGTCTTCTTTTCGAAAGAGACATGTCCATCATATAATGGTAATGGATACAAGATCCCCCTTTCATTCATCAGGTCCTCATTCCTAAAATCTGGGATTCACTCAGCAGTCTTAGAGAAGAGCGCTTCTCAAAGCGTGCCGGCTGGTTTCCCCAGGCAGCCCCGGGAGGAGGCGGGTCCTCGGCTGTTACAAAACATCCCTCTTGTCACTGATGGTGATCATTTGCTCCCTTTGTATGAGGAGTAGAAACAGCATGAGGACATTTTTAGGAGCGCGGATTTACCCCTGTGAACGTGAGACACATCTGGGTGTCTTGGTTCTGCCTTTCGCCAGTGTTTGTGTCGCATCTCTGAAATGGAGCAGTAATGCCACCTCGTAGGGTTGTTGTGACGTGTAAATGAAATAACTTCTATAAAGCACTTACAAATAACTCCTGGCCCGTGTTATGTGCTCAGTGCGTAATAGTTATTATTCTCACAGGGGGTCTTGAGAATGTTAAAAAGAACTAAATGGTACAGTGGCCTCTGATCTCAAGGAGCTTAGTGTTCCAATGGCAGAGACAAAATGGACAATAGATAATCCTAAATTTGAAAACAAAACAAAACTTAGAAGAAAATGGACTGAAGAGTTATCGAAAGCTTAAAATAGTATCTTCACAGGTCACGTTAGTAAGTTTTGAGGGCAAGCGTTGGAGAAGTACCACTGATATCAAGAAGGAAATGTTGTCTTTCTGAAATGCTCCTAAGAATAGTGATCTCCATTTCCTGGAGCTCTCATTGCTTCGCCTCTCTGAGCCTGGATGTGCCTCATGGAACGGCTTCACAGAATAGTTACCCCAAAGGGGTTACTGGATTGCTGCCCATCACAGCAGTCTAGATCCACCCTGGGTTCCCTTCTCACTGCCCATTCTCCCTGGGCCATCTCTCCTTCACCTCTGTGGAGCCCACCCACACCCTGGCTAGTCTGTGGCCTCTGCCCCTCGCCCAGACTTCTCTCCTCTGCTCCAGGACCGTGCGTCCAAATGTCTGCTGCAAATTTCCTCCTAGATGTTGTACGGCTACCTGCCACTGTGAATGCCCAAGTCCCCGCTGCTAGTCTCTCTTCTTTCCAAAATGACCGTCTCTCACATTTTTCCTGCCTCGGTTAGTGGGAAAATCATTATCTACATAGTTTCCTAAGTCACAATTTAGGGCTGTAGGAACTCTCCCTCTCCCTTACCACCCACATCCAGTCGAAAATGTTTACATTCCTCTTTCTCCTTCTGGTTTAGGATCCCCTCCAAGACTGGGTCTCTTTCTCGTTACTTGTTATTATTCCCACCTAGCCCCAGGCCCGCTCCAGGATGTACATGTTTTTCATGAATGTCTAATGAATAGGCACTTTTTTTCCTATAGCTTTTCATTTTTTACTGAAAGGACATATACCCACAGACACATGTGTATGCCTTTAAGCACATGCATGTATTCACACAAGTTCTGCAAGTACACCGATTCCCTTTAACTCCCTTGGTTTATGGGTGATGTTCTTATGTAGCACAAGCCTAAGGCATGTACAGTTATAGCGGGATGTGGATTGAGAGTTCTGCCATGATAAACTCCAAATTCCTTCTGGCTGGTGGAGCTACATACTCCATTCTGCCAAACTGTTCTCAGACACTGCTCAATCGTTTTCCTTTTCTTCTGTTAACAAGTTTTCAAAAATTTAAAAAAGAAGAAAGAAAGAAAGAAAGAAAGAAAGAAAGAAAGAGAAAGAAAGAAAGAAAGAAAGAAAGAAAGAAAGAAAGAAAGAAAGAGAAAGAAAAAAAAAATCCTACCCTAAGAATCCCCCTGTCTCAGCCATGATGAGAGTGTGGTTTGGATTCCCAGTTGACCATTTTCCATTCTGTCACTAAGATGTGTTTGGAAAACAACAGTAAATAACCCCCCGTCCTGCCATTGTTTCTTTATGGTTTATGTTTCATGCTCTGTTGCTTAGCCGGCAGGGAGGGAGGCTCAACTGACAAACCCAATTTCTGTAGCCGTGCTGATATCATCCATGATTCAAAGCCACAGTGAAAAATTACAAATCAGCCTCAGCCACATTTTTTCTTTTTGTTGTTCTTCTTGCTGAGAAACACACACGCACAGACAAAGAAGTGTCCCACGTTTGCCAAGTGGGACCAGACAGCCCCAGTATGGAATGAAGACAAATTGTGAAACCAAAATTATTGAAACCATAAAAAGCAAATGACTTTGTTTCCCCGGACTGCCTGGCCTTTTAAGCTGCCTCCTTTCGTGCAGTCTCCACCCTGCATGAAGGCTGTTGTGTTAATTAGTTGTTTTCTTGTCCCAACATTACACTGAAATGGCATGATTGTTAACAGTACTTGGATGACTTCCCAAGAACAGCTTCTAGCTGGAAAAATTATTGTAAAAATAGCATCTCTGTGGAGGCTTCTGGTCAAGATGAAGGCATAGGTAGACACGCCTTGCCTCACTATACAACCCTAAGAAAGAACACAAACTAACTTAAAAATGGGGGGGAAAACCCAAAAACCAGAACTGCCAGAAAATTACCCATAAAAACACCCAGAACTGTATGGAAGTCCAACAACCAAGAATTTAAAGAAGCTATATTCATCCAGACAGGTAGTGGGGTGGAGACAGGGAGTCAGGGCAGAGAGGACTCAGTGAGGCTGCGGAGGGTGGGGGTTGAGTGGAACAGACAGCCCCACATTCATGTGTGGTGGATAAAAATCCGGGAGACACCTTGTGAGCAAGCCATCCCCTCTGCAGGCTGGACCACACAGCCAGGGCTCCAGTGCCAGGTGGATGAAAGCCTCATAACTTCTGCTGTAAACCCCATGGGGGCTGGGGCAACAGAAGAAACTGCCAGTACATATGCAAACCCACCCACCCTGGGAACCACAACCAGGACAGCAGCTGGAGGAATGCCAGTTGCGTATGGGAAGTGGGTGAAGTGACTGGAAATGGGGCAAGGGCCAGGCAGGCCCCCAGAAGTCAGCCAACAGTGCCCTTGTCCCCTTTTTGGCCACTCCCCATGGAGCCACAGTTGCCCTGCCCTGGTGAACACCCAGGGCTCCACCCCGTACGACTTAACAGGTGTGCTAGGGCAGGGTGTCAGAGCAGCTCTACCTATTACACAGGCACAGGGAGGCTGCCAAAATCAGGAGACAAAGAAATATAGCCCCCATGAAAGAACAGAACAGAACCCCAGAAAAAGAACTAAGTGATGTGGAGATAGCCAACCTATCAGATGTGAAGTTCAAAACACTGGTGGTCAGAATGCTCAAAGATCTCATTGAATACAGCAAAAGCATAGGGGGAGAAATGAAGGTTTTGCTAAGGAAAAATCCACAGGAAACCAACAATGAAGGGAAGGAAGCTGGGATTCAAATCAATGATTTGGAACATAAGGAAGAAGTAAACATTCAACCACAAACATTTGAAGAAACAAAAACTAAAAAAAAATGAGGAGAGTTTAAGAAAACTCGGGAACAACTCCAAAAGGCCCAACATCCAAATCATGGGGATGCCAGAAGGAGAAGAGGAAGAGCAAGAAATTAAAAACTTATTTGAAAAAATAATGAAAGAAAACTTCCCTAATTTTGCAAAGGAAATAGACATACAAGTCCAGGAAGCACAGAGAGTCCCAAGCAAGTTAGACCCAAAGAGGTCCACACCAAGACACATCATAAGTAAAATGTCAAAGATTAAGAATAAAGAGAATCTTAAAAGCAGCAAGAGAAAGGCAAAGAGTTACAAAGGAGTTCCCATAAGACTATCAGCTGATTTCTCAAAAGAAACTTTGCAGGCAAGAAAGGACTGGCAAGAATTATTCAAAGTAATGAAAAGCAAGGACCTACAACCTAGATGACTCTATCCAGCAAAGCTATCATTTAGAATGGAAGGGCAGATAAGGTCAAATTAAAGGAATTCATCATCACCAAACCTTTATTATATGAAATGTTAAAGGGACTTATTTAGGAAAAAGAAGATCAAAGCTATGAACATTAAAATGACAAGAAATTCACAACTATCAACAACTGAATCTAAAAAACAAAAACAAACTAAGCAAATAGCTAGAATAGGAATAGAATCATACATATGAAGATCACATGGAGGGTTAGCAGCTGGGAGGGGTAAGGGAGAGAGCGGGGAAAGGGTATAGGGATTTAGAAGCATAATTGGGTAGGTAGGTACAGTATAGACAGGCAGAGGTTAAGAACAGTATAGGCAATGGAAAAGCCAAAGAACTTACATGCATAACCCATGGACATGAACTAAGGGCGGGGGGATGCTGGAGGGAATGGGGGTACCGGGCAGAGGGGGCAAGGGGGAAAAATTGGGACAACTGTAATAGTATAATCAGTAAAATGTACTTTAAAAAATTACATCTCTCTAAACCCAGTTTTGTTCTGGCCCAATCATTTCCTTGGCCAGTGGCTCATTAGCCATGTGAGGGATGCTGTTCTGCCTGCCTTTGGTCCATGTTAGTTCTGCTTCGCATGTGTTTCTTCAGCCTGAGTGTCACTCCAAACCCTGTCCGTTCCTCAGTGTTCGGCTTCAGTGTCATCTCTGGGAAGCCTTTCAGGTTTGCATTACTGCTTTTTGCATTTGTTCATAGTCTGTCCTGGTTTGCAAGTACCTTGTGTGTGCTTAGTAGGTATCTGATAAATATTAGGTATCCAAGTTGATGTTAATAAATGCTCAGGAGATTGCTAGTTCCATACCACCATGACATTAATTTTTTATGTAAACAACAAAAGACATCTTAGAGAGTTTTTTTTCAAGCCTCAACAGCATATATAGAAAATATGGGGGAAATGTATGCCTATTAGAGAAAAAAATTAATCACACCGTTGTGCGATTTAGATTTTTTTTCTAAAATATTGTAAATTTAGAAAAATTGTGCAAAGCAATGTAAAACACTGTAGGAATGATACATGTGAAGTAAATTGTGCCCCTGCAGCTCATTACTTCTTAGTTACCACTAAATATCTACACTAATGTAGGAATATTGGTGCACAAAACCTTAACCCACTTATATTTATATTGATACACATTTTAGGATTCTTGTTCAGCTAATTTACTTTCTTGTCATACCTGGGCTCTTATTAAAGCTAATCTCCCCGGCTGCATGGAGGGGAAGCAATTGGAAACATGCTGAGACTTGGGAGATAGCCGGCTTAAGTTTAAGTTTACTATGGAGAAGATGCAAATAATCTACTTTCAGCCTAAATTAAGGTTGCCTATAGTCTTACAGACCAAAGCATGATCTTGGAATGCTGACCTAGGGAACTCTCCAGTAGGAACCACAACACAATCAGCTTCCTAGTCCACGTTCAAATCATAGTTGGAGATTGTGCCCAGTTCTGTGATCAGGAATTAATGGGGAGGGGTTAGGGTTAGGATTGGGGTTACTAAAGGGTTGGGAAGGAACTGTGAGGGAGTTGAAAGAAACTGGGACTAGGCATCTTGGAAAGAAAGGAGGATAAGGGGCAATTTAGTAGCAGTCCCTATGTAGGTAAACACATGTAGCAGAGCCTGGTGGCCCGTGTTTTCCGTCTGGCCTGAGGATAACATCAGAAGCTGCAACTGCGGGATGCAGGATTTGGGATTGACGTGCGGGAATGTCTGCTAATAATCCAAACTGGAGCCAACTACTCAGAAATATGGTAGAATCTCAGCTCTGGGGATTAAAAACTATATATCGTATTTTGCCACATATAATGCATATTTTTTTGCCCAGATTTTTTTGGGGAAAAATAAGGGTGTGTACTATACATGGGTAGTGCTAATTCTGCATCTATATAAGTGTTTTTAATTCTTTTATTTATGCTTATTTGTTGAAAGTGTAACTCTAGAAAGCAATAACGATACCCATATGTTCAAAAATAAATGCTAAAATTCCTTTATAATATAAAAAAGTATCTACATATAAATAAATAATTGAATTAAAAAATTAAAGCAAAAGATTTTTTTCCCCTGAAGGTTTGGGCCAAAAACATGGGCATGCATTATACACAGCAAAATACGGTACTCCATTCTCTTTAGGTGTTCCCGTGATGGGTCTTGCTCCAGACAATCGTGGTGTGACTACTTTTGAAAGCTTCTTCATGGACAGCAAGAGAGAAGCAAGGACACCTAACCAGTTAGGAAGCAGCATGGTGCTGGAAGCCGAGGGGCAGTGGTCGCTGTCTGAGGCGCACTGTAACAACCTGGGAGGTCTTGGGCGTGTCCCATAACTTCGTGCTGTAGTTTCCTCATCTGTAAAATGAGGGAGACCAGCCAAATGAGAGCGGGGTTTATAAGGTGGAAAGCAGCACACTCAGGACACACAGGTTTTTGAAAAGCCTCTTCTGGGCCAGCCATTGAGCAAGACTCCTGTACACGTTATCTCGCTCGCAGCTCCTTTTATCCAACCCGTGTCACCTATGAGCCGACCGAGGGCCGGGTGAAAAAGAGACCAGTTTTATGCAACTGGTTGCAGATCTGGGTAGAACCCAAACTTCCTAACTCCCAGGCCAGTGTGCTTTTAAAGAGCCAGGCTTTGATAATGACGCTATGATATCATATTTGAGAGCCCCTTCTAGTTTTTCTCAACCACTTCCCTTTTCCTCCTTCCAGAAGTGTCTATTGTGTCTTATTAATATGGTAGGTACGCTGCTAGGTGCTGGTTAGACAGAATGGAATTTTGGTGGCGTGAGCCTTCAAGGATTTTTAATGCAATGAGAACATGTTACAGGTAGTGAAAGAGGCTTTGGGATTTTTTCCAGGCCTGCAGATACCTTCATGGTTCGATAATGCCTCCTTGTCTCAAGTCTGTCATCAGAGGCAGAGTAACAAGAGGCAGGGACACACGTCCCACTTTTCTCGTTCTTCCCATGCCCTCTGATAAGGACCTCAGCATGGCTGAGACGTAGAGAGAACTTTTCCAACTTCCAGGTCCAGGTTCCGGAGCCCCAGGACCCTACCTTTCCCCTCCCCTCGGGGCCCTTGAGACTCCCTGAATTTCATTCCCTGCTTGGCCACCCACCAACTGCTTACCTTAAATTAGTTACTTGAGCCTTCCGTGACATGGGTGTAATATTGATACCTACCTCAGAGGGTTTTTGTAAGGATTATGAGACCATATGAGTGAAGTTGCGATTACTACTAAGAAGAAAGCGAGAGGTGTGAACTCAGTAAGTTTTTGCGGTTTGGATTCTCTGGAAAGCAGCGCTGCTTTTCACCTCCTTACCAGCAGCCCCTTTAACCTCATTCCGTTCCGAAGGGACCAAACCTTCCCAGGCCCTCTCGGTCAAATTGAGCTTTCTTCCTGAGGGCTGGTCGGTCACTCGAGTGTGTTCCTGTTTAGAGACATGTACAGAATGGCCACACGCTCAGGTTCTATAGCCTGAGCAACCTAAGTTCAAATCCCTGCTGCAGTGTTTAACTGGAGAGAACTCTCTTAAGTGTGGCTCTCAGGCCTTTGTCAAGGTTTTGCAGCATGTCTGCTGGCCATTCCTGTATTTAGTTTTATTCCTACAGAATTGTTCCACAAGTCATATTTTTACGCCATTAACTGTTGTGATGAGTAATAATAATGAGAGATAATACATATTAAGGATATGCTCTGGTGCTAGCAATGAGCTGATTTGCATATGTTATGTCTATTTTTTATGAAAACCATCTAGTATAAGTGGTATCATCCCCATTTCAGAGATGAACAAAATTCAGAGGGAGGGAGGGTTACCAATTTGTCTGAGGTCACAGACTATTACTGGCAGAGCCACAACTTAAACCCAGGTTTCCCCAGCTCTGAAGCCCAAAGCCCGTGTTATTTTTCACCGTTGCTCCCTGTCTGCCGTCCTAGGTGGGACTAGAGAGAAGCCTCACGTGTAGTCCAGCGCTGCCGGTCGTAGTGGCTTCTTGGCCTGACTAGGAATAGTTTCCAGGCCTCAGCTTATTAACTTAGTGAAAATGGCCTCTATTACTGTCCAAACAGTTCACAGATTGCTCAACTGATGTTGAATCACCAATTCTAGGATTGTACAACATTTTCTCAATTTCATCTCAATTCTCTTGCCTTTACCATAGTGAGAAAATGTTCTAAAACACTGACAGGTGTAGCTTTCAGAAACCAACTTTGATTTATTTTATCATTTTAAAAGATTGTACTTGTTTATTTTTAGCGAGAAGGGAAGGGAGGGAGAAAGAGATTGAAGGAAACTTCGATGTGTGTGAGAGACACGTCAGTCAGTTGCCTCTCGTTTGCTTTGCGGGACGACGCTCAACCCGCTGAGCCATGTGAGTCAGGGTTGATTTGTATTTCAAAGGAACTTAATTTTATTCATTATTTTGTGCTTACCAATGACAGCTCCAGGCATATCAGATGTGTTTCATAAATTCGTGCTGAATGAATGAATGAATGAATGAAAATTTAGTAACTTTGTTCTAGAGCAGTTAACACACTGAAACGAGCGGGGGCAGAAGTCAGGTGGTCTGTGTGCTAGATTTAGGCTGGCTGCCGACCAGTGGTGTGACTTACATCAAGTAACTACTTCTTTTGGGGGGAGGGGGGAGAAGATCAAGGTAATTACTTTGTGGTTGGACCTCACATGCAGTTTGACCTTTGCAAGATGATGGATTTTAATCTAAGTGATTGCTAAGGTCCCTTCCAGGTCTCAGGTTTCGGGGCATTCTGTTGCTTGTGAGTGTGGGAATCAAGTGTGATTTTCTCAGTGACCCATCTGGAGCCCTAGAAGTTAGCAGATTTGGGGAGAAAACTTAATGTTCTCTAAGAATACCATGGAAGTTCTTAACTTGTAAAGATATAGGTTCCGAAGTCTACTTGTTGCTAAGCCCCCAAAGAGATGCTTCATGCAGAGCTAATCTTTTGTGTTGATGGGCAAAGTTGACTGGCACCTTTTAAGACATAGCTTTGTATTTTTGAGAGTTCATAAATTGAAAGCTCATTTATAAATAGACAGCTGAGAAGTACCTCTTTTCTCCTACATTGAGTTGTACATATTTCAGCCTTTTATACTGATTTGCAGTCGCCCTGCTGGCCAGGCTCACCCTTTCCATGGCCAGGAACTGGGGAACCTGGTCCCGTTGGCCTAATTGCGTTCTTGGCCCACCTGTGGAATGCTTGGCAGTTAGCCCTTCTTATAAAACTCTTCCCCAGAGGGGCCTGCGTGGATAAGAGGAGCAACACCCTCACTCCATTTTAGAATGGTGTGTGATAAGAATCAAGATGTTGAAACTTCTGGACAATTTTCATGTAGGTAAGAGTGTGACATTATATAAGATGCCTCTGGCTTACTCATCTCCACTATGATGAGAATTGCCACTTTCACGGTCTTATATGTGGCTGGGTGACCAAGAAATGACCCCATGGAGGAGACATCTGCAGTAAAGTCAGGGTTAACCTGCTCACAGCCCATTTCCGAGTAGAGCAGTCTCCGGGTGTTGCGAGTGACAAGGACCCAGTCTCCTGTCCTCAGCTCAGCCTCACTCCTGCAGGGCCCTTACCCATGTTGGACAGGGCTCCCTCTTCAGTCTGTCAGTCACCCTGTGTCCAGACAGAGAGGCTGGCCCTGAAAAGTGTAGCCAACAGAGCAAGTATCCCCAGCCCCAGGGTGGGGCTTGCTCTATATTTGGGTTACACAAGCCTTTTTCTTGGGGCCAGGATCAGAGCTATATTGTAAATCAGTTGTATCGTTGTATTTTACTCTGCTCTCCAGATTGCCACATGTACATTAGTGGGTTAGGGGTTGACGGAATGGTTTGACCAGTATCTGGTGCCATTAGTGTCCAGGCTATGACATCCTTATCTCATACAAAAACTTCAACCTTGACGAGGTTGAAGCAACTCATTATTTCTAGCATGTCAAAGCATTTTGTCCTTGCTCTTCAGAATCAGTTAAAAATTTTCAACTGTGTATCCAGGGCTGAGAAGGTACAGAGAACAGGCTTATACCTAGTTGAGAGGTTACAAAAGGCATCAAACTGTACAACAGTCTTACACAGATGACTTTTTGATGCAACATAATGTGGATTATATTGGTTGAGACTTTTTGATTACAAGAAACAGAAGCTAACTCTGGCTAACTTAAAAGAAAACAGCAGTTTTCTGTGGATGTGGAATAGGTCATAGAATTGAAGGAGAAGTAGAACCAACAGACTTCCAGGTCAGGATAGCTCCAGGAAAAGGAAACTGGAACTGATGGTTAGATCATAGTAGCACTTCTGGGATGCATCCACTCCAGACCTTTCCTGATCTCTATTGTTCAGCAAATTAGTCACATTTCCAGAAGAGATTTTGATTGTCTGTTTGGCTTGGGTTATAAGTCTACCCCTTGGCTGCAGGCAGCCCCCGAACCTTGACTGACAGTCCCACCAGCACCACCTGTAACAAAGGTCAGGAGAGTTCCTGAAACCAGGTGCTCCTTCCCAATCAGAGGAGGTTCAAAGACAACAGATCTCCACTACAAACTTGTTTTGCTGGATTCTACAGGGTGGAAATCAATGAATCCTTAAAGCCAAAGACATGGGCAGCTATGCAGGGATTTCTTTTTCTTAGAAGTTGCCATAAAGATACTTATCCAGTTTAGGAGTGCCTGGCTGTAATTTTCGTGTCCTTTTGTCTTCAGCACACTTTCCGAATTGAAACTAGTAATTAACAAGAGGCATCTTTGGTTATTGTAGTTGCCTGTAGCAAAATAACGCATTTTAAGAATTCTTGGAATGTGATAAAAATCACCACTGTCATTATCATCACACGAGGAAGGCCAAAATAAAGCCCAGTCAGTCATTAGAGGTAAATTATCAGAACCTCTCAGAGCCTGATGTTCTCACTCTTGAGTCGTGCAGATTGGCAGGATTTGAGCCTTTGAGGGCTTTGATGAGAGTGACTGACTTCAAACGAATGAGCAAGACAGATATTTCTGGTTTCATAGGCTGAGGGATTTATAACAAGAAGCTATATTGTGGATAGTAGATTAGAATAACAAAGGGGATTTTACAATGAGGATGACACATTGATTTGGAATGTTTCCTCATCTGCACTTACTTACTCCTGTTTTCCTTCATGCTTTCTTTTTCAAGGGGGTAGTCCGCTGCGAGCCGCCTTTTTCTTTTCTCCTTGCCTCTATCCCTAACTTCTTTCTTTTCCTTACCCACTCCACTTTCCTCTCTCTAATCTGGTGTTTTCCCTTTAAATCTTCTTTTCTCTAACCCTATTTCATCTCTCCCTTTCTATTCCTTGTTTGATCTTATAGTCCATCATTTCTGCTCCTTTTCCTGAAATTCCCTTCCTTTCTCCTCCTCCAAATCAACATTCTAGTCCCCTACTCCCAGGCTTCTTATCTCTCCCATGTTAATCCCCAACGTGCTGACTGACCTGCGGGCCAAAAGGTAAAACCCCCGGGGCCCTCTCCGCAAGCCAGTGCGGCGAAAGCCACAGCTGTCATTGCTCAACAAGTGCCTTGTGACACACCCGTCAGTGACAGGGGCCGTCGGGGAGAGTTTACATAAATATGTTTGTGTGCGCATGTGAGATACATGACAACGTTCAAGCAACTCGTTTGCTGAGTGGAGAGGTACTTGGATTTTTTTTTTTTCTTTTTCTGGCAGGGAACAGAGCTAAACAGAAAGCTTTGCCTGAGTTTATTTCTTCATTAAGTTAATGGATGAGGTCCTAAGAAATTATGTAAGGAAAGCAGATGATGTTAAAGAGAAAAACAGGGACAAGAGCTCAATAAACAGTCAGGCGTTGGTGTACCCTGCTGACACGCTAGTGATAGCAGACACAAAGAATGTATCGTGGATGCAGTGATAGGACAGAAAGCAGAACCAGGAGAGAGATGGCAATAAAAGGCAATACAATCCAAGTGATTCGTATGTTTAAATGAAAGAGAGGAGGAAGAGGGCGGTGCATGTAATATGAAAGGGCAAGAAAATGGAAGAAGACACATACCGGCGGAGACAAACAGATGAGACACTTGAGAGGTTCTCCTTGCATCAATAATACTTCGCCTGTTAAATAACAAACGGGGAACACACAATTATACTACTCAGACACAGTGTCTGAAGTATTCTGTGGGAAATAAAAGCTAGACAATGATTAGAGTAGTGTCTTAAAAAACCTGACTTCAGAAATCAAGCCCCTGGTGAAAAAGGAGTGGAAGAATTTGAATGGGTGAAATGGGGAACGGCGGCAAGTGATTCGAACTTTCAGCAGGAGAAGTGATTTGGAATGGCACCGCCAGGTTACCAATTGTCAAAACGGAAAAGCAAGGGGGAGCTATCTGCCCTGAGTGTTGGGGAACCAACCTGGCCTAAAACAGAGCAGACCTGCCTCCTGTTTGCCAAGTTCTGTGTCAGTTGCTGGACATAAACTTCTAATTTAAGCCTCACTCTACATAAAGTGAAACCAAGGACTGAGGATGACATCCACTGGGAGGAAAAGGCACAGGGAATTTTCTGAGCCGCTTCCAAAGTCCTAAGTCTCAGGGGGAATAACTTTGGTTTTTTCAAGTCAGAGTGAACAGCCAAAGGCAGCAGACATAGGATATTGTCAGAGGTAAATCACCCCGTTCAGTCTGTCCTGTCTCTGTTGCGAGGTCAGAGGACCCTAGCAAGCCGGCCAAGTGTTTTCAACTGTGGAAATCCCCTAAGTTTCCAGTGGCTGTGGTCCCACAGCTCTGAGGTTTACTCACAGGATGGCTGTCTTCCAGCTTTCAAACCTCGGCGAGTTGATTAATCATTTTCTTCTTTGACTCATTCAGGCCTCTAGAAAATAGCTGTGGGTGCCGGACGGCTGTGCAGATCGAGGAGGTCAGAGAAGTTGGCTTGATGCTGGTTTATAGAGAATCCTAGAAGATGTCGCCAAAGCACTTGTGCGCACTGTCCTCAGATGTTAGCCTGTGGACCCGTGGCCAGAGGCCGTTGGCTTATTCATGTGTTTGAAGCAGGGTGTTTTCATGTGCTTTAGGAAACATGGGTATGTGTGGGTATTTTAATTTCTTAACATAAGGTCAGCTATTATAGGCTACTTACTTAGACAGCTGAGTTCCATTATGACAACTTATTTCTATATCTATTTAGATGGACTAATGGTCAGATTATAACCCTCTAATAATGATAGCAATAGTAAACACACAGACGGGGCTGTTATTTTTCGGGTCCCGCACTAACTGTTTCCCCTAATAGACCATGTTCGTAGGACTGGGAAGTCAGTGCTGGTAGTCTAAGCCAAGGCAATGCATATTGTGATTCCTTGATTTTCTCTGGCTGATATTCCTCATCAAGAAATTTATTGTAGTAGAAATGTTCCTTTTTAGATTCATGATTATGCTTTTAAATTACAGTGGCAAGTCCACTTCTCTGGCTTTTGTAATGCTTTAATCTGCTGGTTTATATATTCAGTTTGCAGACATTTATAATAGTAAGCACCTCAGCATACTACAGTGGAGATACAGTTGTGAATCAGACATCCCCTGGGAGCTGAAGTTACTCCTTACATTAGTGCTTTGCGGTTGGTGGGGGGAGAATACTTGACAAAGCACAGAAGCAGCAGCGAATATTTCTGCAAAGGAAACATTTGAGTTGAAATTTCAAGGACATAAAGAAATTCTCCCAGTTGACAACGGTGGGAGTGGGAGGAACATCATCAGCAGGGGAACAGCGTGTGTCAATGCAGAGGTGTGAGAGCCCATAGCATGTTTAGGGTACAGTGAGACATTTTTAAAAATGGAGTTGTGGTGAAAAATGAGCCAAAGTAGGTTAGGTCGGGGTAAGATCGTGATGGGCCTTGTGGAGCATACTGAGGCATTATCCTATGAGAACTGAAGGACAAGGCTTATGGAGGTTCTTACAAAAAAAATAACTTCATTTGATTATGTTTTCAGAAGCAAATTCTGTTGAGAGTGTGGGGTGGGAGAAAAGAGTCCCATTAGAAAGCTGTTGTGTAGTCTAGAAGTGGTAGTAGCAAGGGCAGAGTTACGGGGGGTAGGCTAGACATGTACCTTGGAAGTCAGATGGACACACCGCAGTGACAGGTTGGATACGGAGGTTGATGTTTGGATGATGCCCAGGTGAGGGACTCAGGTCAGCCTCGGAGAACAGTGAGGCCACTTTGTGACCTGATGAGTTGCAGTGAGGGTGCCAATGAGGTGGGACATTCCAGGGAGAAGTCCAGTAAGCAGATGGTGTGGGTCCAGAAAGAGATCCGTGGAGAAGTGCTTGACGCCCTGGAGGCTGGTTGTATCAATTAAGCGGGAGAGAAAGGGGGCCAAGGATGGTCGAGGGTGTATTCTGTTTAAGAGTGTGGATCAGGAATCGCTTCTTACCGTGTGGAGAGAGTTAGGAATCACTAACTGGGTATTTCACAACCCTGTTTGTTGTCTCTGTGGTGGAACGTACTCTGGATGCTGTTATATTCCTAGACGTGACTCATATATTTCATAATGAGGTTGGGAGCTGCAGTCAAAGGCTTGCAGGACACTGACCCTTCCAGGCCGCCATCTGAGTGAGTGTGCTGCTTTGGGAGGAGTGGGACAGCCAGTCTTGGAGACATGTTCCCACTCAGCTTTCCCTGGCTGACCTGGATTCCAAGTGACTGCTGGCTTGGTGGGGATTTGCAGACGTCCGCACAAAGGGAGTGTCATTTGTATGCAGCCCCTTAACTAACTGTAGCAATCTGCTCCTTACGTCTCTGAGAAAGCACACACATCTATTCTCCAGTACTTGCTTATTTTCAAGGACACCTGTATGACCCTTCGTCAAGTCAGCCGACCCCTCCCTCTTTTATTCACCTGCTATTTCAATTATGTGAGCAGTGATATATCTGCTTCAAAACTCCCTGCCCTGGGAAATTTCTGGAGGAGAGAAGTACTGGAAAAAAATATTCTGCTTTCCAGCCAACTCGGGGATTTAAATCTCTTCCAGCCTACAGCACACCTGGACTCAAGTGTCTATCCCTCCTGACTCTGGAAGAACGAGCTGCTCTTGAACTGGCGCTCGTAAGCACACTGACGAACTGAGCCTGTTTCCTCCTGCTGTCCGCCGAAGCCACGAAACGCAAACAGTTCAGACGGTCCAGAGCCAGTTTCAAGTACCACAAGATGCGGCCCAGCAGGGCACTGGGACTCAGCGGCCTGCATTCAGTGCTGTGTGCATAGCTGTCTTGTGCAGGCTGCTGGAGCCACTCCCTCACAAATGCCACACTTTTCGTCTGGAGCTTACACTCTGGTGTCACACCACCCCTACCTTCTAGTGCCTCACACCTAGGAGGCCTCTGATGTCTGTCAACTGGTTGGATTTTCCAAGGTGTGGAGGTAACTCAATATACTATACAAAGGCCTCTGAGGTCCTCCCGGCCAGTCAGCTTTACTAATGGCAACAAAAAGTGACCCAGGGTCACGAGTTGGCTACCCAGGGATCCTCTGGCCCACAGACACATTTTACTTAACTTTCTCAGTGATGTCTTAAGAAAGTGTGAGTTCAGTGGCTGTGTTAAAACATTGAGAGGTGTAAAAGTCCAGGTTTCTGACTTCTCTTGAAAAATGGAAGATCCGGCAATGTCAGACTGCATTCTTGCAGGCTGGCAGTTCTGGCTCCTTGAGAGCAGGCATGCCCTGCCCCTTTGTCAGGGTCCCCACCGCTCCCTCTTTCTGTCACACATGACCTGCCTCACTCATACATGTCTCATGCCTTGCTTCTGTGGGCTTTTCTTCATGGGCTCTCCTAGCGAAATTATTTAGAACACTTACAAATTAGCATGATGTTTCAGAAACATTTGTAACAGTTTTATTGAAATATAATTCACATACCGTAAAATTCATTAGTTTCTGGTATATTTAGTGTTGTGCAACTATTACCACTGTTGAATTCCAGAATGTTTTCACCCGAAAAGAAATCTGTGCTCATTAGCAGTCTGTTCCGGTTCCTTCCTTCCCTTCACACTGTACCTCACCCCTAGGCAACCGCTAATCTACTTTCTGTCTCCATGGACTTGGGTTATTTCTCCTTTTTAGCTACTATAAGTCAGGCTGCGATGAACATTGGTACACAAGTTTTGGCACGTTGAGACCGCTGAGCTTGGTCTCAGCTCTTACAGCCAGACCACGTCATGGAATGCAGTGCAGTCTTGGTCTATGGTTTGTGGAGTCATATGAGCGGGATGAGTGCCTTACAAGGGACGCCCCAGAAAACTCTCTCGCTCTTTCCACCACGTGAGGATACGGTGAGAAGATGGTAGTCTGCAGCGTGGAGGGGCGTTCTCACCAGAACCTGACCACACTGGCACCCTGACTTTGGACTTCCCAGCCTCCAGAAGTGTGAAGTTTCTGTTGCTCGCAAGCTACCCAGTTCATGGGCCCTTGTGACAGCAGCCTCAACAGCCTAAGACAATGACGTTCCGAGGAGGGCGGCAGGTGGCCTGCTCCAGGCTCAGGTTCTCCATCCCCTCAAGAAAACAGGCTTTTCCGTACTCATTTCCCCCCGCTGAGCCCAGCACTCTGCTCCTGGGCCCGACTTTGACACCCGGTTTTCTCCTTTTGTGCACCACTCTCTCTTCTTTCACTCTTTCTCGCCCCCACCCGTCAGCGCAGCCTGGTGGTGTGCATACCACCCCGAGACTCGGGAACCTCCTGTATTGTCACCACGAACCACAAGAACCACACGAGGCCTCTCTGTCCAGCAGAATCTGATAGAATTACCACATGTTCCACCAGTCCCACTCCAGTAGTCTCCTCCATTGTCCCTCAAATATGCATCACTGACAAGGTTTTTAGTTGAGAAAATTTGGACACGCTAAGTGTAATTGATATCTCAATTAAAAAGTGAAAGGTCTTAGGTTGGCTGTGAAAAAGCCACATTAGCCACACTGTGTGTCATTTTTATGTAGTCTACAACAGAAGGCCACGTCTGACCATGGGCACATCCACGTGGGCACCTGGAGCGAGAGACCTTGTCCCAAAGTGTGACGGCGAAGGTGTCCAGGAACCCCCGGCCCCTCTATCAGCAGCGGTGGCTTTGGCAGGGCACCCTCATTACCCTGGGTGTCACATCTGCAATAAAAAGGACGGCCTCGGATCTTCCATTTCCCTCATCTTGGAACAGACCACACTGTGCACCTTAGAGCCCCCGCCCCTGCCTGTCCCATCTGTAATGAGCGGGATGACTTAAAACGGCACCTTTCACCCAGGATCTGGAAGCCTTCGCCAGCCTCCACTCCACTCTGCCACACGCAGCCGCTCCGGGAAGGACAGACCGCAAACAGGAACTTCCAGTGCCTGATCAGGGCGGACAGGGAGAGAGAGGTGGTGTGCAGCAACGGTGTGAGCCTTTTTCCCTCCGCCGATGACGCAGAGACCCTGTGGCTGCCCTGCGCACCTTTTCTCCAGCGTACGTGTAATCAATACATTTCACTTACCTAATCTTTCGTTAGACACGCCTTACTCATCAGTTGCCTGGAGGTAAACGGCGATAAAGGAGGATTGTTTCTCCAACTAAAGAAGGTAGAGGCTTCAGCTGGCTTGGAACTCGCTGTTCGTGGTGAATCACGGCACTGGGAGAATGAGAGATGGTGTCCGGAGTACAAGAGGCCGCTTGTTCTCCTGCGGCCTGGTGTTTGTGCCTGTCCCTGCCTTCATTTACTTCTCAAGGAAACAGGTCCTGTTCCCAACCCATCCCAGCTCACGCACAGGTGATGCTGGAACTCAAGGATGTTGCCCCACAGAAACTTGCCTTGTTCTTTCTTTCTGAAGACTGGCAGACCTGTTTTCTATTTCTCCAACTTGGGCTCTGAGAGAAAGAAAGGTTGCCTTATCTTTTTTGGTGGGTAGGATGGGAAGAAGCTGAGAAGGAAAAGGGGAGGGACTGTCATTTGCTTTGCTGTATAAAACCCGTTTTGTCTGTGATGTGCCTGCTGAGAAGAGCAATCCCAGGGAGTGCTCCGTCTTTGCTTCTCTGTTGCTGGTTCCGTTGGCCTGTCGCTCTTCATATGTTCGTGTGGCTTTAACCCCAGACACCCACCAGGGCCTGTTCTATGATGTCTTCTGTCCCTTTCCCTTTCAAATGCGGCTCTGGTACATTGACAAACCCAGATTGCACATTCCTCCCTCTTGTAAGCTACTGTGCAGGATCACAGCTTAGCATAAACCACCTTCTTTTTCTCTCCATTTTTGTCTTTTTTCTTTGTTGTGAGAAAAACATATTCACGCTCTTTTTAAATTACCAGTCATAATGCCGTGATAAAATATTTGGTTCATCGTTTTGGTTAAGTTTAATAAATACAGGTTCTATTTTTTTGGTTCTCAGCTTTTATTGTTTTTAAACTTGTACTTTCTGTCTGCCTTCCCCCAACCCCACCCCACGCAGTCAGCTCAAGTGTAAATACCCTGCCATTCAAAAGGCCGTCACGTGGTCCCCTTGCCCGAGCATGGCTCTCTCTTCATGAGTCCTGGAGTCAGACTGACCGAGTCGGTAGCCCATCACTTCTGAGCTGTGCGACCTTGAGCTCACACTGCCTCAGCCTCCCTTTCTGGCAATGCTCACTGGGTTATCATCAGGATCAAATGACCTTGTCACATCCACCCCGTCTCCAGGCCTCCCCTACTTGGGTCTACCCCATGCGCAGCTGGCAGGAGTTCTTCAGTTTGTCTGGGGTCAGCTTGTCTCAGCCTGGCCACGCCTTGTCTCTGAGCTTCTCTGGTTCCCGCCCCCCGTGCCTTGGGACCAATGTCCTTCCAGGCTAGTCCGCACGGCCCTTCCCGAGCCTGTCTCCACTGCACCTCTAAACGAACTCCTTTCACAGGGCTGGCACCAAATCCTTTGGCCGGCCTGGACTCACCGTTCCCTAACAATGCGTGTGTTTCTTCATGTCACACTCAGCCTAGTCCATCCTGTCTGCCCAGGATGAGTTCCTTTTCTCATCTTTCCTCGTCAGAAATCCCATCACCCTTCAAGGTACCCTCCATAGCCATCCTGACTAGGGAGCGATGGGAGGGCCCTCCAGCCTCTGAACTCCTGGATGGTCTATGCGCGGACGGCTTGTCCAGCACGTCTTGTTTCCCCTGGTCGTTTGTGAGCTCCAGGAGGCAGGAAGTCCGCTTTTCCTTACACACCACTGCCTAACAAATATCTGCTGAATAAATAGATACTAAATAGATCCTTCGCCACCTCTTTGTGTCCTCAGTTTGAATATAATCATTTCCTCTAATGTAAAATCAGAGGAAAGTGGAGTATATTAGCAGTCCGGATTTTGCCTCATTTCATCCGCATACACTTTTTGAATCCCTGCTAAATGTTAGAAACGGTGCTAATTGTTCAGGTTAAAGTAATAACTACAGCTACAATTTACAATTTACTTCTTAGGTGCTAGGTACCATGCTAAGTAAATACTTTTCACGTGACCTCAATACTCATGACAAATTTAAGAGAAAAATATGATCATGTAAGCTACAGGTCCGAGAAGTTAGTAACTTGCTCAGGGTTACCCATCCAGTCAACGATGGAGCCAAGAGTTGAACTCAGGATGTCAGCCCCCAAACCTGTGCTCTTAACCAACTAAATAAGATACACGTCTTCCTGCTGTCCCTTCAGCAGGCCAGATTTGTTCCTGCTCAGGACCCTTGTGCCTACAACAGTCCATCACCTGCTGGCATGCTGTCACCCCTTGTCTTCACAGAGCTGGCATGTCGCATTTTTCAAGCCTTGGTTAGAGAGTCATCTTCTAGAGAGACTTCCCTGAACTCCCCAGCTAAAGCAGCAGTCCACTTACCTGACCCCCGCCATATACTCTCTACCCCAACTACCCTGCTCTGTTTTCTTCTGGGCATTATTGCTGTCTGTCTAGGTCCCATTTACTTGTGTGTATATTCATTGTCTGTTTTCCCCTGCCAGGACTGAAGCCCTACAAGAGTAGGGGTTTACTCACCGCTGAACTCCCAGTATGGAGAACAGGCCCTGTGACATAATAGGTGCTTCATAAATATTTGTTGCGTGTTAAATGAATGGGTGAATTGTTGAGCAGCTGTTTCAGGTTGGGTTCTGCAAAAGCAGATACTGAGGTGGACTCTGGGGTGCAGGATGCAGGGATCAGCCCTGTGAAAGGCAGGGAGAGGAGTGGGTTGAGCAGAGGGAGGGATTGAGTTGTGATACAGACTCAACAGAGCTTCAGCCAGCCCTGCAGCAAGTTAGTTCTAGAGCGAATAAAAAATAAAAAACTTAAAAAGCCACCCACTAGACTAATGAAGAACTAGCATTAATTATAGTTCATAACCAGGTTCACGCTAGAACTTGCTGTGGCCTTTATATCCACCCCCTTCTGGAAGGGCATGGCCTTGGACCAGGAGGCCCTCCAACACTGAGGCTGACCCTGAAGGGGCTGAGGCGGGAGTCTCCCTGCTGCCCGCACTCCCCATAGCTGGACGGTAAGTTCTTCCTGGAAAGGCCGTTAGAAAGTACTGTCAGTACCTGCCAGCTAAGACACTACCATAAGTGGTGTGTACCTCATGCGTTATTCTCCCTGTTATTAATTTAAGATGCAGTTTTCAGAATTAATTTACATCTAAGAGCTGGGACTATTTATACCAGAAATTTTAAAGCAAATCAGTACTTGCTGCCTACAAATCACTCATTGCTTTGATTCACATATGATCATCAGTGACATTTCTTTTTTTTCCTTTTGTAGCCACAATATTTGATGTTACGGTTTCTGGAAATGCACCAAACACTTGCCCAGAGCCATTACTCCTGCTTTCTAGTTAGTGACGTATCTTCAGGATGATTACATTTTTAACCTTTGGAAGTTTCAGTAAACTAAAATTTCTCCCCCCCCCCCCCGCATAAAACATTGTTCAGATTTTTTCCTTATATTTTGCAAAGCTTTAGGCAAAAAAAACAATTTTTAGCATATTATTTAATATTTTTAGTAGTCTGTCTTTTTTGTTAAGTCATTTAGCACGTAGAAATTATTGAGTAACGTTATTTCTAAATCATCATGGTTAGTGTTATTTTGTATTTTCAAAGGTGCAGGGGTGTCCAAACTTTTGGCTTCTCAGGGCCACATTGGAAAAAGAAGAGTTGTCTTGGGCCACACATTAAATACATTGCGACACAGAGTCACAAAAAAATTTCATAATGTTTTAAGCAAATTTATGATTTTGTGTCAGACCGTGTTCACAGCCATCCTGGGCTGCATGTGTCTTGTGGACCACAGGTTGGACAGCCTTGGCTAGAGCTTGCTCAGTTTTTTAAAAATTTTATTTATTGATTTTTTTAGAGAGAGAAGGGAAAGGAGACACAGATAGACAGAGAGAGAGAGAAAGAGAGAGAGGTAAACATTAATTTGTTGTTTCACTTAGCTATGCATTCATTGGTTGATTGTGTATGTGCCCTGACTAGGGATTGAACCCCCAACCTAAACATATTGGGACAATGCTCTAACCAACTGAGCTACCCAGCCAGGGAAATCTTGCTCCATGTTTTCCTTCCTTGGGGACTTCAGTTTCCCTTTGTTCATTTATTTATAGCTCTGCTGTGGGCATGATTTGGAACCTTGGTTTTAGTTGCTTGATAGTAATTGAGACACTGCACATCTTGGGCCCCATGCTCCGTCCACGTACGGGCAGGTCCTGGCGCACTGTGTCGGTCTGTCTTCCTGAGACACGGAACTGACAGCCCTGACTGCTGGGAACAGCTGACCTTTGATTTCTGCCAGCATTTCACCACTATGGGCACATCCCAACATAATTATGTGTTGATTCGTAATCAACAGAGGCTTCCTCTCATTTCATTTTCTGCTTACTTTATCTTCTCCTGCTTTGGAAATCTCCAGGGTCATTATACCAATTTCTATTCCTCAAACAGGTTTCCTTTCAGACAGGCCTGTTTCCAGTCTATTTCTTTTGCATTCACGTTCTCTGTCCACCCATGTTATCTATTCAAAAACAAACAAGACAAAAATGCTGATACGTTGATGGCTTCTATGCTGCCATCTGAAACATTATGGCAAGAACTATTTATGTTATTGCTGTTGCTATGAATTAGTTCAGTGGCTGACATCTCTCTGCTATGTGAGATGTACTTGACCTTAAAAGAAAAAAAGTCTTAACCAGAATCTTCACGGAGGTCTGCTTTGACTATAATAAGTATTCATCAAAAACACAGAAGCTGTACTTCCTAGGAAATTGAGGCTTTTTCCTGTATTTTGGAGTGGTAAAGGATACACCCAAGAACTTGGAACAGATACAGCACTGGCAGACAAACAAAAGATCTGTGGAGCAGGACTTCCTCTTTATTCTCCGACTCTCGCTCCCATTGTCTCAGAGAAGATGGGGCAAATACCCAGACAGAAGCTGCTTCAGTATTGTCTTTTATTGATAGGCTGCTTGTGTTCAGTGATTCCTCCAGCCCATAGTGTCTGTTGGACAGTTGGAGGCCTTTTGAAGCCATTGTATTGTTAGAGAATAATTAGGGTGAATGAAGCAGGGGGTAGGGGTTAACAACAATTCTTTGTTGCAAGCAATTGCTAGTCTTGGCATCGGTATTGGTAACAAGGCCAATCTACTGGAAGGAACCTAAACAAAAGATGGAAAGGTTGCGGTTGGTTTGTCTAATCCAGCCAGCAGACCCACCCATGCGTGGCCATTGTGCCCTGCCAGCTCTCTGGAAATGCCTTTGGTCACACTGCATTCCAAGCCACGGGGTGGGTGATCTCTGGGCGGTCTCGTACATGGATTTCCTAGAATGCTTCCCATGGCCAGAAAGGGGATGCACAGGTGTTGCCTTGGCAATTAATCGGCATACTTCATAAAGAAAATAATCTCCTAATGTTTGGGTAGAGGCATGAGGGCTGTGTGAAAGGCTCGTGGTCTCTCCCTTTGAAGGAGGAGTTAGAGAATGCCCTGACACAACAGAACCGAGAGATGATGATTGACACCAAGGCGAAGACACCTAGGCAGAACCGTGACCTGTGTCCTCATTGCTTCGTCTTCTCTAGCACCGTCGGTCCCTGTGCTGGTACTCGGGCGCCCTGGTTCCACTTCTGTTGTGACGCAGAGGGCCCCCAGCCAGGGTGGGTCCAGCAAACCGGGGTGGCTGCACATCCAGTACTTTATCAAAGTGCTTCTTACTGGAAGGCTTTACAAACTAGATGCCTGCCCGCTCTCACCACCTTGAAAGCGGAGGTAGGCACGTCTCCAGGGAGATTCTGACCTTAGACATGTGTCCCCGAAGGGTGAATTCCTGCTCTCACATACTGACGAAGGCTCTAGTTCCACAGCCCGATTTAGATCGAGGATGACTTCACATTCGAAATCTCCGGCCAGGCATGTTCAAGATTGACATTAGACTCTGCGCAGTGAGGCAGAGGCGGGTTCACCTGCATCTTATTTTGAGAGTGTCCCCACCGTCCTGGGTCTGCGAGGAGCGGGAGCGGTGGCTGTCAGGGATCCGAGGGAGTGGGACGTGGCGGAGTGGAAGGCAGCAACAGCAGTGTGCTTATTTTCAGTTTGTCAGCTGCTCTGGAAAACTGCCAGAACGAATGAGATACAACACGGCTTTGGGCTGTTGTAAGCCAAGGAGAGGCGAGGCTTTTAAAAGGCTCTGTGGAATTTAGACTTAAAGTTTCATGTGTGTTTGGTTTGGGGCAAAAGTGAAATCACTGAACTTTCCCCAAGAAAACGTGCCAGCTCCCAGGAACACACAGTGGGCCCTTAGCTCTCCGACAGAAGTGAGTCTTGAGTTAGAGAAAATAATTCAGTACCTTTCCACGTAGCCTTCTGGCTCTGTTTGGCCAGTGGAAAAAGATTGATGAGAATCCTGATTACATCTGTCTCCCTGGCCTCCAGGAGATTATTGGAAAGGCCTGACAAAATCCTTTTGATACAGGGGGTGGAAGTTCCAGGAGATGGGGGAAGGGAAAGGAGGCTATCCTCCTGGCTCAGTGTGCCAGGATGTATACAAACAGCAGGCGGGGAGATGGAGCAAAGCTAAGCATTTTCACAAGACTGGGGTCTGGCACCATCCTAAGGGAGGGGGATTCTGGGGCATTTCAAACAAGGAGCTTCATAGGGAAGAAGAGCTTGCAAACCCCGTGCAGCTGTGATTTCTGAGAGGGAAATCAGCGGCTGGGTTTTTCGAGGCATGAGTTGTATCCTTTATTGGCAATCACGTTCCGAGGCTGATTCCTCTGCAGTGTGACTTTGGTCGTGAAAACTCCAGGCTGTTTTTGCTGCCCTCCCAAGTAATGCTGACATTTGTAGGGAGAGAGGAAATCTGGATAAATAGAACTCTTTTCTTGGCGTTGTTAAAAATATTACTAAAAAGAGCAAAGGGTGTTTTCAGAGCTAGAGCCAAGTCTTTCTTTGGAATTTTGAAAGCTGAGGGGTAGGTGGCTGGGTAAGCATTTTCTTGCAGTCTTCCCCCCGCCCCTTAACTTCCTTTTCTTCTTTTCTTTCCTCCTTTCTCTTTCTTTTCTTTTTTCTTTTTTTAAGCTCACACTGCTTTCTGAGCAGCTTCAAGAGATTCTGGTGGGAGACACCAGCCCACCCACACTACAGCAGCGTGCCTCCTGTGGCCGTCCTTTCTACCATGTGCCTGAAAATTCACACGACTTTAGGACTTTGCTGAAGAATTACACTAAAGCTAGTCTGGCGTGGTCTTTGCATTTTCTTTGAGCTTTGCAGAAGAACAACTTTTCCTCACAGAACTGGAAGGAGCCGTTGTTTAACTTAGCCCCTACCTTTTGTGCATTCAGAAACTGAAACCGAGAGGTCAGTGGCTTGCCCGAAATTGCACAGCTTAACTAGTGTGGGGACAGAAACGGAAAGCTCCACGTTTCCTGATGCCTGGCTGTTATCACAGTGCAGGTTCCGCCCACAGGAAGGAAAGTTCAGTTTGGGTTCTCTGTGACCTTTAGAACTTGGGCGAATTGATCAATTTTAGTAGAAACATCTAATCAAGATAGCCTTACCAGTTTTCAATAGGACATAATTTTAAGGGGAAACATTTGGAATAATTTTCGAATATGTTGTGTGAACATTTTCTCGTTTACTACTTCTTTCTCCATAAAAGCACTTATTTGAGAATGAGCATTGGCACTCTAGGACAAGTTCCTTTTGCAAACCCTTTACACAGAGGGTCACATACATAGAAGGGACAGCCATAACCCGGAGAAGGGAGCGGCAGGGTGGAACGGTCTTCGTGGTGCCTCATGGCTGACAGAAGGCCTTGCCATGCACGGTCTAGCTGACCCTCAGCACAGTTGTGAGGGCAGAAGTGCAGATCCAAGTACAGCTCAGAGATACGGAGCAGCTCACCCAGCACGGCTAGCAAGCTACTGCACAGGGACTCAAACGCAGGCTGTGATTCTAAGCCTACAGCTTCGTTCATGACCGGCCTCTTGCTGCACTGGCTGCAGAAGTGGCGAGGCCTTGTACAGCAGACCCTGGGTCTGTTTACTTCCGTCTCTTCTCCGAAGGACAGAAACTGCAATGGCTACATTTCCCTGTCCAGCTCCAGGTGGTTTCACTTCCTGGAATGTGTTATTGTATTATCATATTATTGTGTTTGTGGTATTTACCTTACATGGAGGGGCCAGGCCTTTAAAAGATCATTAAGATGGGTTTTTGAGGTTATACTCATTTCTCCTTCACATCCTCAGCTTCAGACCTAATGCTCTGGCTTCCCTTCAGAGGAGGGCTGTTGTGGTCCCTGGCGGTGTCTCCCCTGGCTGCCAGCATAAATGAAGGGTGTTCTTTTTTAGAAAGCAAAAAAATACAATTTAGCAACGTTCTCGATACTTTTCACCTCTATAACAACTGGTATTTTTAGATGTTACTGGTTTATTTTCATGTGTAACACTAGGTGGCGGAATAGCTACACCACAAAGAACGCTGTCCTTTGTTTCTGGCTGCTCCCAGAGCCGGGACCTGAATAGTGAGGCATAAACCATCTGTGGCTGCAAAGATCGGACCAGCCAACCTGGCCAATATTTTCTTGACAGGGAACTGGCTGCAGTGATTCTAAAACATATGCTTCCAAGATACTGTCTTTAAGATTTTCCTCTTTCTTTCTTTTCTCCCCCCAGCTCCCCAGCATTTTAATTTTTCTGCGCCATTGCACCCATGTAGCAGAGGGCAGGCAGGGCCCTCAGGCAGCTGCTTTGAAACGGCAGATTGGGAGGGATGCGCCCATTGGCGCTGGCACTCTTGCCCTTTTGTGCCAGTGGGTCACGGAAAGTGCGGGAAAGGCCTGAGCTCTTGCCCTGCGTGGTGTCAGGCGCTCTAGGCAGAGAGGCGCGGCAGGGGCTGAGCGGGGGTCAGCCTGGAGGTGTTGGCTGCCCTCACTCAGGTGGGCATAGCGGGTTTTTGTTTCTGCGGAGCAGCCTGATCACAGCTCAGCTTGGGAGCTGGTTCAGAGACACTGCTGCGTCGGCGGTGGGACAGGCCTCCAGTTCCCTTTCCCGGTGGCTTGCTGGTGTCTGGGTGCTCCCAGCGCGTCTGTTACCCTGGACGCCTCACGTGCCACATGGCGCGCTAAAGCTAAATAAAGCTGCCGCTCCAGTATTGTCTTTTCATGTCGTGACGACTATGAACTTGGGGGACAGAAATACTTCTTTGGCTACTTGCCGAAAAAGAAAAGAATAGCATTAAATCAGAACAGGGCACATACAGGAATAGTGGTAATACTCTAAGTGTACTCTAGTCCAGGAACTCCAGTAAAACCAAGTCTGAATGTATAAAGTTGATCAAACAAAAGGAGTTTATTTCAATTACAAAAGCATTCTTTGCTTTACAACTAGAACCACAATCGGATTTTATTAAATAGCAAGTTCCTGATGTGAATGGTAAATGATTCCATTGACAAAAATAGAGAGAGAGAGAGAGAGAGAAGTATTTAAACCTTGACTTTGCAGGAACCCACTTGTTGCATAAAACAAAGACAAACTGGACTGTAGTTTTACACACGCACACCCCACACCCTCCGCTATTTTCCAACTGGGGATCTCAGGGCGTTTGTTCCGTTTGTAGCTGGGGGTGCTGGTAGTGCCCTAACTTTGCGGACAAGGCACTGCGGGCATGAAGGGGCCTCGTTCGTGTGACCCAGGTGAGTCACAGCCATCAGGGTGTGAAGCCTGGAAGCTGGGGACAGGGGGCCTGTTTATCTGTTTGCCTGCCAGCGCTGCTGTCTTTTCATCATGAATGAATTCTGGAGGACGCCCGAAACAACGTACATAAATCAGACCAAGGGTATCAGTCGTAGGCCACCACAGTGATTCTTTGAAGCTGGGAGAAGGTTGTGAGACCTTGTTTGCTAAGAATGAAATGTCATAAAAATTCCAAAGCAGGGCTCAAATTTCCAGGGGGAGGGGACCTTTTTATTGTTTCCTCTAATAACTGCTGGGGTGCTTCAGTGAATAAACGTCTTGCACAAAATAAGCCTGGAGTTGGTCTCTGAACTACGGCCTGGCTTTGCTCCCACTTTTGTATTTCACATCCATTCCGAATTATTGATTTATGGTATCTTTGCTGTTATTCCTGTCCCCTCCCTCTCCACACTCCCCCCCCGCCCCACCAACATTTGTCCCAGCTCTATTTTCACACCCTTCAATTAATTGGTATCTTCTGCTCTTAGGATGTCAGCAAATGTGTGAGCATTTTTCTGTGGATCCTCACCATGCTGGCTGTGCTTTTAAGTTTCTGGAATAAAACAATGGTAAAAATGAGTCACAGCTTGCTTCTATATTTGTTTCTGAGTCAAGAAGCTTAATTTTCTCATTAGAATGTTCAACGTATAGAGCTCTGTCGTCGGTTTACTTTGAAGGGAAACAACCAAAACATAGTTTCTTTAATTAGATGTTTTCAAATATTCCAGAATTCTTTGGCTTTGTATTTCCAAAATGAACAGCATAGGGGCAGTGGTTTTATTATTTTTATCCACAAGTAGAAAAAGCAAGCCCCCAAATCTGAAATCCTCTCCCAAATTCTCTGGGAACAGGACTTCTGGGTGTCGCCCGGGCCTGCTCAGGGCCCTGCAGCACCAGCAGTAGTCCCCTGCAGGCCGTATACCTCCATCTAAATGGCAGCTCGGGACCAGCAACCTGAGGGCCTGCGGCCTGGCAGGAGGACAACAGGGCCTGGAGTGCGTTCACAGGCGGGGAGAGAATATTGGTACAACAGGGTGACAGAAGTGGGCTGGGGGTTCAGCGCCAGTGCGACGCAGGCTTCTGGCAGAGGGTGACCAGAAGTTCAGCGCCTCTACCCTCACGGACACAAGCGGTAGGTATCAGCTTACCATGGTTTTCAGGGTAAAAAACAAACCAAAACAGCTAATGTTCTTGAATGTCAGTTTATTGAGCTCTCCAGCGCAGCCTCATAACTTATATTAATTGGGAGGGAAAGGCTCCCAGAGCAAAGAGAGACGCTGGACAAAACAGCTTGGTCTTGGACTAGTTGTCGAGGCCCTGCTGCTTGCAGCCACTGACAAGCCCTCGGTTCTTCTATGACAGATCCGGAGAAAAAGCGCGATTCATCTTCTTCTGTCGCACCTTTCAAGGAGGAATTTTTTTTTAAAGACAGATTTTGTTTATGGACCTAACATCACTGGCAGTGGCCAGTGGGCTCAGACTCCTTTGTAAGGTATAATTTACTATTGTGCTCCGCCCTCCTGAGTTTGTGCACCTCGAAGAGCTTCAGCCCATTAAAATTCCTGCTTAAAAGCACGAGGTGAAAGAGCCAAGCAGGCGTTGTTGTTTTTAGAGGGGGTGGAGCTCCGGGAGGGAAGAGGTCCCAGTCTTTTTCTCTTTCGAATGCTGGTAAATAGCTTAAAACCTGTCAAAGCTTTTGAAGGAATGTGGGGGAGTAGTTTCTTGACTCTCAGATTTAGGAAAACAAAATAAAGGAAATAATTTCACGAAAACACATGGCTGTGTTCTCCGAAGTGCCCAGTGAGCGTCGTATCTGTCTGCTCCGCATGCGCAGGTGGACTGCCGCTCATGTCTGCTGGGCCCAGCACCCCTGCCCATGGCCCTGCTGGACTTTCTCAGACTGTGGTGTTGTACTTTTTCAGCTCAGCCCTTAGGAGTATGAAATACTGTTTTTGATGGTGAGAAAGAATAGCCTTGTTTGCAGATGATATACTCATACATTTATGTAGAAGTTCTCCATTTTCTAATGTTATAGGAAACATACCAGTGTCTATTATGACTGAAAGCAGTCCTCAGTGACATTATCTCAGTCATGCACATAAAAATTGACCTGTCTGCCATTTGGGGAAGCCTTTATAACCTTCATAACCTGTAAGGCACAGGAAGGAACTGGTTTTTACTGGGAATTTAAAAGGAGTGTTTTTCACTGCCTTTTTTCTTGAGACCCTTGTTTCTAAAAGGTCTTTTGCAGATTCCACAAAAAAAAAGAGCTTAAATTCCTCTTTTAATCCTACAGCCTGAAGGAATTGAGTATACTAAGAGCCAGGCAGCTAAAACATGAAAACAGCAAAACACAGTGTTAATAAACATTTTTTATTGTTTTTGAGCTGTGGAAAGTTTGAACTTTAGAACATGATTAAGTCCTGATTTTCTCAGATATAGTCTGTGTAGGGACTCAGATGTAGGTCTTGAGAAATTATATGAACAAGGGATGGAGAACTAGAAGCCATCTAAAATAATGTGAATCTGCCCTGGCTAGTGTGGCTCAATTGGTTGGAACGTAAACCAAAAGGTTGTGGGTTCGATTCCCGGTCAGGACATATGCCTAGGTTGCCAGTTTGGTTCCTGGTCAGGGCATGTACTGATCAATGTTTCTCTCCCTCTCTCTCTTCCTTCCTTCCCTTCTCTCTTAAATCAATAAGTGTGTCCGAGGGTGAGGATTTTTAATGTAATAATAAATAAAACAATGTAAACCTAGCTTGGATATGTATTTTTTAACTTACATTTAAATATAACGCTAGCTTGGATTCTGGAAATTCAAGGTACTCCCCACAGCCTTAATCTGTTTTCCTACTTCTGCTTCACCTCTGGTTCTCCCTCACACATGCGTGCGCACACACACTCACATCTTTTGCCAAATAATGGACAAATATACACATTGTTTTTAATGTGGTCATACTTAAATTAGCTGTTCTGCAAGTTGTTTCTTTTTATGTAAAAACATTACAGAAAAAACATACTTTATTCTTTTTTAACAGCTGCCTATGAAATCATGTCGAAAACATGACTACACATTATATACATTTTTAACTCACTTGTCATTGATAGACATTTAGATGGCTCCTAATTGTTCACTATTTTGAGCAATGCTGCAGCATTACATGTTTTTTCTATTAAAAAGAAATGTCTTCATTGTAAGTTCAAATTCTCCATTCACAAAGGCAAAAAGATATAAAGAGAAAATGAAAATCACTTATTCATAATCCTCTATCCAGAGATACTTTTAACATTCTGATATATTTCCTTCCATGCTTTTTCAATGTATTTGTGTGAATATTTATAATATTTGTAACATGCTATGTATAATTTTGGTTTTATTTTTTTCTACTTCACATTTTACTTTAGGTATTTTCTCTCATCCTTAAATCTTCTTTTGAATGAATTTTCTGTATGTTGTATTTTGGTTTTTTGTGAATTGTCCACTTATGTCTTATGTTTATTTTTCTACTGGAACATTGTGTGCTTTTATATTGATTTGTAAGAATTCTTTATATAGTAAGGCTATTAACCTTTTGTCTCTCATTTTTGTTTTAATTATTTTTCTCAGTTTTTCATTTGCCTTTTAATTTTGTTTGTGGCACCATCGATGTACAAAAGTCTTAAATTTTCAAGTAGTCATATACATCAATATGTTTCTTTATCATTTCTTTTAGGCTTAAAATGAATTAGCTATAATAATGCTGACAGAGTTTTTTAGTAGTTAGCTACCATGTCATCTGTTTCGTATGCATAAATTTATATGTATTTATTCTTTGCAACAAACCTATAGGGTAGGCAATGCTAGTTCCCTTTCCCCCATCAGAGTCATACAGATAGAAGTGGCACACACCCACGCAGTCTGGCCCGTGAGCCCACGCCCTTCCCCACGTCAGTCCGTTGCCATAGGTGGTACCAGTCTATTTGGGTAGCCCACAGCACTACACTAATTCCTGCTCTGGCTCAATAATCACTAAAAACAGAGAAGAAAAATCCCCATATTTTCTCCTAGTGTTTTGAACAGTTTTAATTGTCATTACTTCTAATTTGTCTGGATCACACCTTGATGTGTGGTATGAAATAAGACTCATATAGAATTTTTCCAATTGATCAATGTCCCCAGTATGTTAGCACTTCTTCAGAAATTTGGAGAGGACTTTCCTTTTCCAAGAAGCCTTTGTAGTTGGTGCCACTTCGTGTTAGTTGTTTCTTCAGTCGTATTTCTTCAGAGTTGCTGATTTCCTCGGTGACCTCGGTCTGCGCAACTGTGTGGGATCTCGTGGTGCTCCCAGAGGAAAAGATTCATGAAAGAAGAGAGACTAACTCTTCAAGTCATTTTTATTCTTTACGTAAGAGTAGGGTGAGATTCTTACCCTACAGTAAATCCATCCCTCTTCCCCTTCACCCCCCAGATCAGAATACACATGAACTTGGATAAGAAAAAAGTTACATCTCCATCTCACTCACCTTTACCCAAAATTTAGTATTTCCTTTCATTTTGAACGTAGGCAACAAACCACAGTGTATTAGCAGTACCTGTGATTTTAAACTACAGATACTTAATATTACATTTCAGTTGTTCCAGACATCTTGAAATATTCTTTACGTTCATTAATACTTGACACTATAGTAGTTATATTAGACCCACCACTAGATTTGGCATATTTGTTAAATTTTACATACTCAAAAAATTATTTTGAAAACTGAATTTCTATCAAATTGGTTTCCTTCATCATCCTATGTATTTTCTGAGAAGGGCTTCATTGGCATCATCCAATCACCAAAAGGACCCATGGTATAAACACCTGAAGAACGCCTGTTTGGATGCAAGGCATACCGCTGGGCTTGATAAATACTCACTGGGCACTGAGTGATCAGAGGTGATTTGGGAGGAGCTGGAAACAGTCCGGCATGGCCCTCCCTATCAATGCTCTCACTTCTGGGTTCTCTTTACCAGCCTACCCAGAACTGCTTGTGTCTTTCCTGCCCTTCCCCTTTCATCCAGCCCCCTCCCCCTTTTCATTTTACTTAGGACCTCTCTCTCTTCCCCACTCTCTCTTTCATTTCTTTCTCATTCTCTTCCTTCACTTTGCTCTTCCTCCCTTTCTTTTCTTCCCCTACCCCCCTCTGTACTCGCTAAAAACATCAATGTCTTAAGGAGTTTGTGATTCAGCTATTCAAGAAAAAAGTTTCCTCTATTGAATCTAAGAATGAATTCAAGGACAGGGATAAACCAAGGGTTGATAGGAAGAGTTAATAATAACAAGAAGTTGAAAGCAAGATTTGCCAAAGATAAGCATGAAGCAATTACCTGGAGATGATTAAGACCTGACCCTAGAGGGCACCTACCTGGTTCGTTTGGCTCCAGGAAAGCGCTAGGCACCTTGGCTCTGGCCCCACAGTTCCAAGTCCTTCTTTCATATCTGACTCCTCCAACTTCGTTTGTAAGTTCTTTGCCTCACAATTTTTAAAGTACCCACAGGAAGAGACCCGTTTCACAAGAACGAGACGATTATACTGTATTATCGAGTTGCAGTCATTTCCTTGGGATTATTTCAAAAGTGAGTGTGTGTGCAAAAGTTATCATACAATTCGGTCACCTAAAGTGGAATTTTTTTGATGCCTGGAATAAGTTAGTGTTTAGTTTCTGAGATGCTGGTGCCACAGCCTCGCCTACCTGCCAGAGTGTAACAGTGATGCATCGTAGTCATCGATCATGGACGCCTATTGATACAATCTGTGTGGCTGTAGAATTTTTCCTCTTTTTCTTAAAGTGAGTTTTACGTCTGGGATAATGCCATTTTTCTACACGAAAAACATTAGCTCGTCTTACAGCTAACATAAGCTGAAAACTAGAGGTGCCTGGGGGAGGGAAATGAGGCCGACGGATTGTTTACATGAGTGCTATAGTTTCACTTTTTATGCACCAGTCACCTTGGAAGAATTAATGCCCTGTAAGTTTGCCAATCAGATTGCTTCAGTCATCTCTAAACATTCCAGTTGGTTTATTCAAATAATAAATACTGTGCAAAGAAAGTTCATCTGGATCCAGGGCATTATACTGTGGTCAACCAAAGAAATACGTGCTGCACCTTACCTCGGTCTAGATTTGCTCAGGTGACACACTGAGGCTGATAAGTGGGTGCAGACTTACCCTATTTGACACTGAATTTGAGGACTGGTCCCTGGAGCTGAAGCCCTTACAACTGGGCTGTAACCTGGAGTCACAGCACCTCTGTTACCTGTCCTGACCAGAGACGGTGGCTATTTCAGTGGCCATTTCTGTCCTGCCTCTCACCACCTGTGTCTGCTAAGCGCTGTCTACCGAAAGGAGTAAGAGGTCTCTCTTTCATCCTGCCAGGTACTTTGGATATCTGAAGTCACCCCCAGAAAAGACATGGAAAGTTCATTTCGGTGTTTCACCTGATTTGATGACTATGAATTAGTTCCAAGTGGGGTAGTCTCTGTTTTCGTGTCTGGCTTTCAGGTCCCCGTGCTATGGCCTTCCCTGCTGACCTGGGCTTGTTGCAGCTGTTCCCAGCGATACCTCCACTTCTGTCGGGGAATCGCCCTGCACGTCTGCTCTTGCGGCTCAGTCGCTATACCTAGGTGTTTCCCCTGAGGCTGTTTTCCTGGTCTGTGTGTCCCTTTTCTCCGACGTCTCCAAAACCTGGCGCAAATCCTACCTCCCCCGTGAGCCTTTCCCACTGTCTGCGTCCTTTACCAAACTCTCTTGTTGCTAAACTATGACAGACCTGACATTTGGTGCAAAAAGATAAACTTTGGTACAGAAAGCAATGGAATAGAGTCAGATAAATGCTAATTCATTAATATGAAATCTGGCTTTATTCATTTAAAGTATATTAAAGAGATCGTAAACAATATTCCTAAGAACAAACTTGATATTTTAACATTTTATTGCTGGGCATATAGGTCCTAGGAAAAGGTAATAAAATATGAAATTTAAAAAGCATTACAAGTGATCAATGCACCAACCAAGTTAATTGCAACATTTTTAGAAAGGGGAAAATGCCTTCGATGTCTAACAATAGAAGAATGACTAAACTATAATACATACATAGTACACTGGCTTATATTAATTCATAACAGTTTAAATTAAATGATGACTTTGAGTACTATGCATCCATAGGATTTTTGTGTAATGGTAAGCAATAAAAGCAGAATATAAAATTGTAAAAATGTGTGTGTGTAGATTAAGGTGAGAAGGAGAGGTGGGCACATCAAAACAATTGTTTTGTTAAAATGGTGGGACTGGCAATTTTATTTTAATTCAATATTTCCATCATAAAGGTATTATGAACCCGTAATGTTTATTATATAAATACACTGGGGCTTAAGGTGCCGTTTTCTCTGATGCATGCTAGCACATTTGTAAGCACTGCAAAAGTGGAGTCCGTTACATCTTTTATTGCTTCCACACCCCGTGCTTGTAAAATGCTGGAGAATCACACAGTAGATAGTCAGTGCTTTTGATTAATGGATAGATTTATTAATTATGAGGAAAGTAAGGACAATTCAAACTAGAGGATGGAACTGATATCTTTTGAATTTATGTGCCAGACACAATGCTGTACATTAATGTAGTTTCTTCCATTTAAATATTAATAAAACCCTAAGATAAAGTTATTACTCCTCACCTTTTGACGACGAGGTATCTGAGATTCAGAAACACGAGTTGTGTGAGAGAGAACCTGGTCAGTAAGCTTTGAAATCAGTTGTCAATTTTAATTCATTGTTTTTTTTCTTATCCAGAAATATTTCTTTAGTAGTAAATGACTGTGACCCGGAAAGTTTCCATGGGCTTCGTGTCTTAATAAAACCTAAAGGCTCTGGGTTCACTGACTAATAAAACAGCATGTGTGTGCGCATGCGCATGGTTGTGTAGTACTAGGAATGATTTCTGTAGTTCCTTAAAAATGTAATTATTTTATAAAACTCTGTCATCTCAAAGATATTCCCAATGCAGACCGTGATGTCAGATTGTGTGTGCGTGTGTGTGTGTGTGTGTGTGTGGTGTCAAGCAGCAAATGCACCTTTCCCACCATAGTCCCGCTCAAGGCCAAAGGCAGCTCATGACCATGCCATGAGACAGTTTACTGGAGAGCATTATTCCCCCTCCTGCACACCGTGGCACTGTTTGAATTAAATTTTTGTGGCTGTGAGTAATGAAGACCCACTCAAGCTAACTCAAATGAAAGTAAGTTACTGTAAGCGAGGAAGGACCTCCTGGAAATTCAAGAACAAGAGCCATGGTCGGGTGAGCTTCACAGAGGCTGGCATCAGGGGCTGGATGTCCACCGCAGGAATTCGTGGGACCTCCTTCACTGATGTGTCTCAGCTACAGTCGGAGCAGCTTTTCCTGGCCCCACCACCCACTGGCAAATCCTCCCCTCACTCTGTGGCCTTGACTCAGTCACTCAACTCCTGCCTAGTCAACTTCAACTGCAGGTGGGCAGTCCTGGTCTGGAAAATGACTGCCTAGGCCACTGGCAGTGGAGGCTCTAGAACTGTACATAGGACGGCATGGAGCAGCAACAGGGTAGAGGGAGGAAGGATGACATTTGATGCTGCATTTGCAGAAAATTGTATTTGTCTATGTCCGAGAGTGTGAGGAGGAGGGAAGGGCTGTGCCTTGTACCAGCCCTGGTGGAGGGGTTGCCGTAGTGGTCTGCCTTGGAAGGGGGCGCAGTTGTGACAGGCCAGAGTGTCCAGCGTAGGGACAGAAAACAGATACTGTCATTTATTCAGGCACTTTGAACTGTTTTTAATAAGTTACTGACACCTAGACCCATATTTAGACTCAGTGCATTCAAAGGTAAGAGTTAGAGTCCAGTTAGAGATGGGAGACATACAGAACCTAAACTGGAGGAAATCAGATTTATGAACTGTGTCGCGTTGTCAACTGGAGTTGTCGATCAACTTTCTGATCTCTGCTAGGCTCCTGACTCCCTTTCTCTCCACATTGTGCCTAAACAATCATTCTTGGTGACTCATTACCCAAGCAGATAATCTGTCCAGCATTCTGGCTTCTTAGGACAGCTCCTCTCCCACAAGGATCTTGCCGTTCATCTAACTTCAACTCATTCTGATGATTTTACCTTATACCTGATGTTACCAATTTCACCATCTCCTCCTGTAAAGTCATGACGTCAAGTATCCTTTGCCCTGACCATCACCTCCTCTATTTATAGCTTATTTATTCTGTTCTCCCTACTCCAACAGCACTTTCTCCACATCAGGATCCCGAAACCAATAATTATACCACTTTTTAATTATTTTCAAGTCCTCAGTTTCCTCCTTACCCAAAACTGACTCCATTTTCCATTGCAAATCACTACTTTGTATATACCCTCAATTTCTTTCCTCACCTTTCATCATACTCACTAAGCAAGACTTTTTTAAAAAAGATTTTATGTATGTATGTATTTATTTATTTTCAGTGAGAGAGAAAAAGAGAGGGAGAGAAACACTGGTCAGTTGCCTCTCACACACACCCCAACCAGGGACCCAGCCCACAACCCAGGCATGTGCCCTGACTGGGAATCAAACTGGCAACCCCTCTGTTTGCAGGCCGGCACTCAATCCCCTGAGCCACACCAGCCTGGGCAAAGCAAGACTTCTTTGCTAGTTTAACCTCTTTGTCAACCCTGCCTTCACTGAAGAAAAACACATACTGTCTCTTAACCTTTACTTCAGTGCCTCAGTCCTGTCCAGCAGTTCCAGTTTTCCCTCTTTGAAGTAACCATTTCACATCTTCTCCTATCTGTAACTTCAAATCCTTTCTCTCTCTTCCTCCCTGATATTTTTTTCTAATTTCATGGAGAAAGTAGAAGCAATCAGAAGAGATTGTTTCTCATCCCGCTGTAAAGATAGGAAGCCACCTTCCTGTCCGAGGCCAGCCCTCTGCGATGCTCTGGGCCCACTCCCTCTCAGCTACTCGAACACCTCATGCCTCACACCTTTCTTCCCCTATTAATTTTCCCCTCTCCTCTTCCTACTAGCATTAAAACGTGCCAGGATGACTCCCATCACTAAAATCGACAATAGACTTCACATTTCCCCTCTAGTGACCCCTCTGTTTCACTTCACTCAAAAGTCTTACGTAAAACCATCATCCATTCTTCTCAGCCCACTCGGATTGTTCCTGCCATCTCACTAAAACCACGCTTGTCAAGGTTGCCAATGACCTGCACCGGATTGATTCTAGTGGACAGTTCTGCTTTCACCTTTTGCGCATGCTCAATAGCACTTGACACAGTTGATCCCTGAAACATTTTCTCCACTTGGCTTAGCTTCTGAGTCATCATGCTTCTCCTTCTCCTCCCCTACCACCCTCCTCTTGCACTTTTTAAAAAATACTTGGTTCTCTCTGTCTCCTCCTCCTCTAAGCTCAGAGTACCCCAAGGCTTGGGTGTTAACCTTTTTACTTTTCTATCTTTGCTTATACTCTGTCTTGTAACTTGAACTATCAGCTATATACAGTGATGATTCCGACCCTGACCTCTGGCCATGTTCTAGACTCATATACCCAATTCCTCTTGACACTGCCGCTTCAGTGTCTAATAGGCATCTCAGACTTAACATATTCAAAACAGACCTCTTGGTTTCTCTCCAAAGCCACTTCTATAATCTTTATGATCTCAGTTAACATACCATTTACCCAGCTGCTTAGAACCAAGAACCTCAGCGTTATCCTTGATTCCATTTTTCCTCACTCCCACATTGAATCCTTCAACAAGTTTTTCAATCCAACTTTCAGAAAAAGCCCCAAACCCCACCCTCCTCTCACCGCTCCCCCTCTACCAGCTAACCAAGTCAACAGCAATAGCGACGCAAGCAATTGGAGCAGCCTGGCTCCCCTGTCTCTCCTTTTGCCCTCCGAAATCTATTCTCCATTCAGCAACCAGAGTGGCATTTCTAAAACGTGAATCATGTCCTATCACCCCTCTGTTCAAGAAGCCACAGTTGTTTCTCATCTTTCTCAGAATATAACTCAAAACTCTCATCATGGTCTCCAAGGCTTTGCATGGTCTTCCATCTTTTCTGATCAGATTTCTTCTTGTCTGCGGCTGCACCTGCCTACCTGTCAACCCCCCAAGCAACGCACCAACATACTCACCCCCGCTACAATGTGAGCTCCACTGGGGCAGGGACTTTGTTTTGGCCTTTGCTATAATCTTGACATCTAAAACAGAGCCTGCCACATATAAGGTGCTCTGTAAGTATTTGTGGGATGATATGCTGTGAATGGCATGCGAGTCTCTTTTCAACGGAAGAAGGAGGAGCGCTCGGTGAGCATCCTCTTGGGCTGTCATCATGGATGCCAGCCATTCATTCAATGTATGGGCTCTTTCCCTCTCTTTCCTGTCTACCATGCTTAGAAATTGCACGATTGCAGTGCTCTGCTAAAATTCTCGATGTTCTCGAGGAAGTCTGAATGTCGCTTTTAGATGTCTGTGAATGAATTTTTAAACGTTGGAAATCACATTTGGACGCAGCATAGGGGTTTCTGCAAGTTGTGGAGGAGAGTGCTGTGGGCATGCTGATCACCTCCCACTTAACCTTTGCCCCAGGGGACCCGCCTGCTCCCTGCTACTTTGAAAAAGGAAAACTGAACAAAACAGAAAGGAAAGGAGGATGGCTTAAAAACTTTCAGAGCACATAGAGGACTTAAAAGGCCTTTGCTGGGGTCATCACATGATGTCACAAGAAGGCATTTGCACTTTTTTAGGGACTAAAGAACAATTAGACAAGGTTAAGTAGGCAGTGCCAGTTGTAATTTCCCAATGTGGTTACAAATGACCATAGTTTCATGTGATTCCGAAGCGTGATGGACAGAGACCCAGGATAAGCACGGTCTGTGGTGGGTGCGTGCACTGAGCACCCCCACTGCGTTTTCACTTTAGCTCCAGTCTATTCCAAGAAATAGATAATGTCCTGGTCATCTTAGGACATTTTGGTAAGCAGACAGTGATTGCATTTACTTTAGTCTTTGTAATTTTTAGTGATATATTTTCCAGTGGATAGTTGTACCAAAAATTTCTGAAAAATAGATGATACAGCTCAAAATTGCTATCATTATTTCTACGCCATCTGGAAAAGAAATTGCCTTCTGGGATCTATAGCTTTCCTAAATTACATCCTTCTAGAAATTTGTTTTTAATTTGCAAGTGTAAGTAGTTTTCACCAAAAAAGCTGGATTTGGAAAACTCATTTGACGTGCGGTTTTCTGTCTCACGAGGACGGGTTATGTGATATCTCGATCAAGGAAATGGTTGTGGGCAAATGAAAGGAGGTCTGGATGCTGCGTGTCGAGATTTGGGTTCCAGTCCCGATGTCTCCACGTTACTCCTGTTGTTGCATCTCTCTGAGCTTCGATCTCCTCACGTGAAAGCGCAAGGGTAAAAACTGTATATCTATCTGACGTCATAGAATAAGAATGAAATAACCCACGTAGAAGTGATTGGGATGATGCCTTGCTCATTACAAGGTACTTGGGGAGCTATTCGTTTACCCATTCACCATGACTTGTTGCTATTGGCTCCTCCATCCCTGATTCTCTGGTTAGCTAGTCCTTGTTTTTCGTAGCTCAGGTTACAGGGACACATAAATTTGTTATTATTTGTTCCCCCCACCTTCTATGTATTTTCTTCTGAGTGCATTGCTCCTTACAGCAATAAATGATTCTTGAAGCGGGCACTCTTTGGGCTTCTTCTGGTTCTTCTGGTCAGCCTTGTAGTGTATATGCTTGTCCTGTGCCTCCCATTCTGAAGTTGTTAAGTGCTGAGCCTGCTGACTCTTTCTCATCTCAGATCCCCAATGTAGCACTCTGTGCAGTGTCTGGTCCACAAGGTGCTCAGTCAAGTCTGTTGAACTGAATTCTGATAAGTACCATAAAAAAAAGTAGGTGTATTCTTTAGCTCAAGGGAGAAAGCATCACAAGTCTAAAGGTTATGCTGTAATCATGCTTCTTCCCCAGTAAGACCCTAAATTGGAACCCTGTGTTCTGAGTCTGGCTGGGCCAGGTGGAAGGAGCCTAGGTCTTGGTTAATACCAAAGGAACTTGGTTCTGTTGGAGAGTCCAGACAGGGATATACTTACCATATTTTGCTGTGTATAATACGCAGGTTTTGGCTCAAATTTTTTAGGGAAAAATAAGCATGTGTATTGTATATGGATAGTACTAATACCCATGTATTGTGTAAATTTTACATGGAATTAATACTAAAATGTGGGTGCACATTGTACACGGCAAAATACGGTAATACTCGTGACAGGTGATGGTTCTGCATCTCTGACTTTCCTCTTCTGTTTTCAGTAGGCAGGCAGGCAAAGTAGTATATAGGGAAACCTCAAACTAGTCAATTCTATGATAATTCTTGACTCCCTATCATTTTAGGCTCTTAAAGCTCCAAGCTGGTGTGGCTCAGTGGGTTGAGCATCGACCTGCAGACCAAAGAGTTGCTGGTTCAATTCCCAGTCAGGGCACATGCCTGGGTTGCAGGCTGGGTCCCCAGTTGGGGGTATGCGAGGGCCATCTGTTGGCTGTTTCTCTCACTCTCTTTGTCCCTCCCTTCCCCCTCTCTAGAAATGAATAAATAAAATCTTTTTTAAAAATCTCAATTTTCTCTCTTGTCCTATTCCTGGTGCTTTGAGGTATCAGGCACCAGTTAGGCGTAGTGTCTTGGCCATGATGCTGTGGCCCGAGTTTGAGGGTGAGGCTCTACGGCCACAACGTTATGTTGCCTGCAAATCATTCATTCTCTTGTGAAATATTTATTGGGCATCTCCTGTGAGCCAGGCATCTACTAATCACAGAGGAGTGAGTGATAAGCAAGACAAAGGTCCTGCCCCTAAGGAACTTACATTCCAATGGAGGGATTCAGACAGTAAGTAAAAGAACAAATATATAAGGTATTTTCAAATAGTGGTAAGTGTGACAAAGGAGATAAACCCAGGGTAGGTGCTAATGGGGGAGATGGGGGTGGGTGGAGAGATTGGCTGCTATAAAATGCACGGTTAGAGAAGGATCCAGTCATGAGGAAAACATAAGATAAAAGGAATAGCTGGTGCAAAGGCCCTGGGGCAAAAGCAGGAGCGGACTATTCCGGAACAAAGAGGCAATCAGTTTGACTGAGACATTCCGTGTGTGTGTGTGGGGCGGGGAGGGTGGGGGAGATAGTGGGGACAGTGATATAAGTTTATTTTCTCACATTCATAAGAATATTCAATAGCTGACAATTACCGATGCTATATTTGAAAATATACTTAAAGAATGAGTTCTCAAAAAACAATAAGCACATTTACAAAAATTATTAATCTTCCAGTAATTATAAGTGCCTAATGTAATTTTTGTTTTACCCCAGACTTCAGCTACAATGCACCTTTCTTATTTATCCCACATGATTTCTTAGAGCTGATTTTCTCTAAGGTTGGTGCATTCTTCAGGGCCGGAAGGCCAGCTGGTGAGGAGGACCCTGGGCTCCTCCGGGCTGTGTCTGTGGATGCTGCAGTTTAAGGAGGCACCTTTCACAGCCTGATATAGAAGTTATTGCCTGCAGTGTTGACTGGCTTTCTCTTTCAGAAATCTTTTGTTCCTGCCACAAGGCAAAAACAGGAAAGGAGATCTGTGTGAAAGAATGCTCTCCCTTTTCCTTTTGTGGTGATTGTGTATCTTAAGAGACGGCCTCAGAGGTTCCCGGAGCTGCCGGTCTTTTCATGTAAATGGAGCCCTTAAACCTACTTAGAAGTGTGCGGAAAGCTTGTGGGTGTTGGGGTGGAAGATCCGGAGGGTAGCCTCAGCGTCCCACTTAATGTATGCAGGTTCAACTATGCACCCTTTTTATTGTCTATAATTAAAAATACTGCAGAATTGTATTTTGCACTCATAATTTTAATTAAGCACTATGCAATTTACTGTTTACACATATTACTATGCAGTGTTATAACTATATATTTTGTACTGAGAGGCTTAAGGGATTTTCCAGGGTAATTTTGACTATGTAAATTTTACCTTACACACCGTCTCTAGACTGCAATCCCTGCGTAAAATGCAACTCTCTGTATCAGATACAGTATTTTAAAATCCCTGCTTCTTCCAAAATAAAGGGGCTCATATTCACCCATCACCCCCAAACCCATAACAGGCATAGGATTGGTATTGGGCTTTATGAGTAGAAAAGGGAAGAAGCAGAAAGAACTTCTGAGATTCAAACAGAAAAGAGAGAAGAGCCAGGAAATCTGAGGCAGAAGACGTGGGTCAGGGATTCCAAGGTCAGGAGAAGGGGGCTGAGGGACAGTTCCTGGAGGAGACTGTTTCCTCTGGTGAGTGCAGAGCCCGCACCAGCCAAGGAGGCACCCCCTGCTTGGTGGACTTTGCTGCTCTCCCCTGGAATCCCTTCCCTTTGTAATGGTGCTCCTTGGGCCTTGTTCCAGGTGAATGTCGCTGTGTGTGAATCTGTGACGTTGTACACAGAGTAGGAGGAGAAACCAACAGTTCAGGAAAGAAGAGACAGGGAGGCAGGAGGGATTACAGTCCAAGGTTTTAGGAGCAAGTTCTGCCTTTATTGCTCTGTGACTGAGGGAGCATGAGATAGGGGGACCTGAGGTCATGGAGGGCAAAGGGAACAGAAAGTCAAAATCGTGTGGACCTCGCAGCAGGAATCCCAAGTTGCCCTTCAGTCTATTCCCTTCCCACCCCACCCTCCACCCCCAAGGCAGAGTCTGTTTAATCAGATGCAGAAGACATTTGGATTTGGTAGTGAAGAAAGATAAACAACCTATCCCAATACACCATTTTAACTTTTTACTAAGTGCAGCTGAAATATATATATATATATGTTCATGGCCCCCTGCTGTGGGATTTTTGCCTGCCCCTCACCCAACTCCTTTAGGGAGTGGATAGAATTCAGAGTTGTATCTGCCTGGGTTGGACTCGTCCCCTAGACTCTTGGCCATTGGTTTTCAGCAAGTCTCTGAGCCTCAGTTTTCTCACCTGCTTGGAGAGGAGGGCACCTACCTGGCTGCTGTCCCATGGGAGTGAACGTAACCAGACACCTGCAAGCACTCTCCTGTGACCCTTGCAGGTGGGCCGCTGCACAGACCGCCCCAGCAAGGGAGCTTGAACACAAAAAGTCTAATGTAGAATACACCATTTTAGTCAAGGCTCTTTCTTGCAAGTGATAAAAACCCAAAGCTAACCAGCTTGCACAAAAAGCAGAATTTCTTGTTTCATCGAAACCGGAAAACCGAAGGAGTGAACGGGAGCCAAGGATGGCCTTGGCCACACAGGAGGGCTGGGATGACAGGGGGCTCACGGGCAGACAGCCCCACCGACGGCACCGACATGGTTTCAGCCAAAGTGTAAATAAGGGTTTTGGGCTTCCCTCTTATTTTATAATAATATTCATTAAGAGTACTTTATTCTAACTTTACATTTTAGATTTATTTAATATTGGTTACAGGTACAGGAAAGATCAGCACATTTCACCATTTTTTTATGACACTAGTTCTCATTTGAACACATAAAACTACATTTTACTTTAAGCAAAAAAGAATATGTTGGGCTTTCAATTCAGAAACCTGAGTCAAATCTGCAGCCCCCTGGCCGAGGAAAGCTGTAAGGCCTCCGTTCTTTCATAACGGGCCCAGTCCTCCCCCTCATCTGACATTTTCTTGTGGAAAACATCTGGTTTAAATGAGCACTAATGACAGCCTTGATCATCAGAAACCAGAATGCAAAAACCATAAACAATGTATAGTAGGTAAAAGGGATGCCAAAAAGCAATGTGCAAAGAAAAGTCAGCAGCAAATGTATTTAATATGTAAATTTCACCTTCTAACTGCCTTATACTTCTCTTCTGGGAAAGCCCAGGCTCCCAAAACAGCGGGGGGTGATTGTTCCACTCTGGCAAACCCTCAACATGGCCCTGCAGACACACCCTCTGACCAAGGGAGAGCGAGTGTACTCTTCCTTGCCACTCTGTCTGCATTCACTGAAAACCATGGATAGAGCTCGGGGACCGGGGCATGTTGCTAGAATAGGGGTGAGGGCTGTATTTAGGCAGAACTGTGGCTCCTGAATTAGTAGGACTATTTTGACTAGCTATCTTCTGCTGCTAATCAGGGTTAGGGATGTCATCCTGGTTATCATGCCTAGTCCACTGGGACCAACCTAAAGGAAGTCTGAATGACTAAAAAAAGTTCCTAGTTTTCTAGGAATTCTGGGACTGGGGATGTCTTACAGGCAGGGATGGACCCAGACCCCTGGCACATTGTCGGAGTTGAGAAGCTTAGTGGTGAGATTTACCAGAGTGGGAAAGAAGGGGAAGTTTTCTGAGAGGCTAGTGTTTTGGATGGCCAGCAGGTTGTGAGAAGAATTTGGGTGAGCCAGTAAGAGATACTATGGAGTCTCAGGGACCCTTCCAATTTGTGGGAAATACCAGAGGTACGGGAGACATCTCACAGGGTATTTACCTTTTTACAGACTGGGAAAGAGAGGAAAAAGAAAATAGGTACAAGTTGGTTATTGTGGAGCCTTGAGACAGCTGTCAGGGGCAGGAGTTGAGGCAGGGACTAGTTCAGTCGGAGAAGGGGATTGTTGTAGGGGTTGCGGAATTCCAATTAAGATATCAGAAGATTTCAGGATCGAAGGAAAGTAGATGGCATGAAGTAAGAGTGAGAACTTAGCTTTGTGTTTTCACCCCCTTTGCCACGTCTCATCTGCCTTGTCTGGGTGTCACCTGTCTCAGATTGAAGGTGTGTGTATGGAGGCTGCATAGTATAGTGGGGGAAATGTGGGATATGGAGTCAGAAGGCCTTGTCTCCTGGAACCATACCTCTGCAGGAGCACATAATACTTCCCATCGGGTTCGGTGTGAAATGAATGGGAAGATAATCTAGGTCGAGTGGATTAGATGGAATACTGGCCAAGTGGCCTGATGTCTTAGGACTAATGGGAGAGTCTTTGATCCCAGGTTCCTATCTTGTATCCAGTTCACCTTACTGATAGGATAGGGCTTCCTCTTATCCTGATGTCTGGAGTAAGTAGACCCTTATGAACCAGAGACCTATGGTAACTTTTATCAGTGGTTAAAGCAGAATTCTTAAACTGGATTTGGAGGTAGGATTATCATGGCAGAGTTACTGTGCCTTTGGGAGAGTGATCTGGCCTTCGTCAAGTTTGGTCTCTCAAACTTTATCACTCATTCATGGGTAAGAATACCACAAACAAGTGTTAGGTGCCATAGTGTTCAGCAACCATGTCCTTGGGATCTGCTCTGTGTCGGGTCCCATGCCATGGCGCACAGGTGAATGAGACGTGGTCCTTGCTTTTAAGGTGCTCCCAGACAAATGGGCAGACTGGTTTGAAAATAACCATACAGTGTGAGATAGTAAATGCTCGTCAGTTGGTATGAATCAAGCAGCACAGAGGAAGAAAACAATTCACTCTAGGTCAGTGAGGAACTCGAGAAGAGAGTGGGATGGCTAGTGTTTTAAGGGATGGACATTATTATGCTCGGCAAAATATGGATTATAAACATAGTGATGTTGGAAATGCACCGTAAATGAAATACAGTGCTACCTGATTGGATAAAGTGTGTGTATTGGATTATATATGGTAGATGGATGATGTTCTTTATTTCTCTTCCTACTCACAAGGAAGTTCTTGTCTAGCAAAGCAATCAGTGTTTGCCCTATTGGAAATAAGCTGTAGGCACTTCCTTCTCTAGAATGGGATGGCTCTTTGATCTGAGCGCAGTTGTCAGAGGAGATGTGGTATAGATGAGTAGAGGACAGGCTGTGGGACCAAAATAGGACTGTGCCACTTAGGAACTAAGGGTCTTTGACAAATTACATACATTCCTGGTGACTGATATCTCTATGAAATAGGATCAACAGTGGTACCAACCTCACAAAGTTGTTGCCTCAAGCGCACTAATAAATGTCAACGCATTTTAGAAAGTGGCGTGAAAATATGAAAATGTTATTATTTTATCAAAAACATTAGCAAACCATTTATTTATATAGTTCCATGTATTATACAGACCTATAGAGATATAGGACTAATCTTTTAGGAAAACAGAATAAGAATTCTGAATTAGCTCCAAAACAGGAAACCAAAGCCTGGAGTTCTAAGTGCGCTTGCCCTGAAGAGCAGTATTCTTGTGAGGGAACCTTGATGTGTTGCCCCCGTGCCTGGCCTGCTCCTCAGCTGGGTGAAAGGTTGATTGAAAAGGGGAAGAGTATTGTGCTCTTGGGAAAGACTTCGCTTTTTTTGCCCTAGAAGTTTTTACTCTTTAGGTTTAGAGTTCCAAATGTGAGTGATCCAGTTAATTCAGATCTCAAGAGTAGAGCTAATAAGAGGGAAACTGTGAGAACCACAAATATTAAAAACATACCTTAATGTAGGCAACAAAGGTAAGGCAAAAACATATGGTGCTATATGAAAAAAAAAATTCCCTATGCAAACCTGGAAACATAATTTAATGCTATAGCATTTAATATCAAAGAAATGACAACAGAGAGAACATGTTTGCCACTAGAGGATTTGAATAAAATAATTAGTCTTCTTTACAAAGGCAGTAGAAAGAGAATAAGGAAGATCAATAGTTTATTTATAGAAAACAAAATTGGGAGATTACATTAACGTCAAATTTTGAAAAATAAATTAACACGCCGAACACTGTCTAGCTTGATGAGTTTTGGCAGATGTGTCCACTTACCAACCCCATTTTCATCACCCTCAAAAGTTCCCTTCTGTTCCCTTGCAATCAACACCCCTTCCCCTGGCCTCCGGCAAACACTGATCTGCCTGCTGATACTATAGTTTGACTAAAGTTTAATTTTAATCTATATTTTGCCAGTTAACAGAAGTGATGATAGTTGGACACCATCAAAATTTAGGGTTAGAATCTTTCCTCCTTTAGGAAGTGCTGTTCCAGTAACTTCTCTGAACCTAGGTTTTGTATTAAGGAGGATAATGACAACTTTTCTGTACACTTCAGAAGGTTGCTATGAAAAGTCCAAGAAGATAGTAGATGAGAACGAGGGAGTTAGGATTTGATGGATTATTTAGCAAATATTAATATTAATAAAAGTATGGCACTTCTACCTGGGAGCCATTGTTATACCCGAGCGCCAACATCACCAGCGCAGATTCCCGAAGGAGAGTGCTCCCGGGTTAGAGAGGGGCCTCTGAGAAATAGTTGGCTTATGGGCCCAGAATTCAGTCTCCTGTCTCTCTAGTTGACAATAGAGGATTACAGTCTATTTAGCTGAAGTGTCTGGGCTAACATCCAATTCATCATATATATCACTTTAGGTATGAATATTATATAAACATGTTCACAGTGGCTGCTGATTTCCTGATGCCTTTTCATAATGAACTACATAGTTTATTTTATGCCTGAGCTCCCATTGCCCTGATTCTGGGACGTGCCAATTATTGAGATGAAAAATCACATTATATAAAATGAACCACTCTGAATGCCTAATTCTGTGGCATTTAGTATACTCTCACTGTTGAAGTTCCCATTTTACACAGATAAAACTGAACTTTTGGGGTGTCAAGTAATGTCAGAGTCTTCCGTGTACTTACAGGGGTGTCAAAGTCATTTTCACTGGGGGCCACATCAGCCTCACGGTTGCCTTCAAAGGGCCGAATGTAATTGTAGGACTGTATACACGTAACTACTCCTTAACATTAAGCGAGAGCTTGGTGCTGCCACCGGGTAGAAACAAGGTGCCGAGCCAGATAAAACAAGGTGGAGGGTGGGGTTCAGCCCTCAGGCCTTGTGTTTGCCACCTGTGACATATATTATCTGCTGTTATAAATCACCATTCTTTCAAACAAGTGACCTAAATGCCATTTTTGTTGAAAATTGTTGAGTGGAAAGTGGAGACTAACACGTGGAAAAGCTTCTCCAGTCGAGGTGAGGCATTCTCAGGGCCGCAGGAAGAGAACCGACGCGCCCGCTAGCCAGAGGAACCAGACCGACTTCATCTTCCCGCTCTGGGCGACAGCACTGCGGCTACTCCAGGACACGCCTGGCACATTCAGGTCTTCCTCATTTTTCTCGGATGAGCTGTTAGAATGCATGAGTGTGCGTGTAGCACATCATGCTGCCATTTGTCTCGTGTGCACATATATCATGTGCGGGCTGTGCGTTTTCAAAAAAGACAAACGATCACCAGCTGGTCACTCTCACTTCCTCCTGTGTACATTTTGTAGCTTCCCCATAGGGAAGTGAAACTGATGGTGGGTTGGAAGAGATTGAAATTTGCTGAAGTGGATTCAGCCAAGTGGCTGTTTATGGATGACCTTTATCTTCTTGGGGGTAGTGTCAGGAGGAGTTACAGAATCCTGGCAGAATGTCTGATCACATCTCATTACAATTAGAATCATCAACCATGGGCTTTGTGAGTCCTTTCACCCAAGAGTGTGGTGAACCAGGAATCCAAAGACCTGGGTTTGAGCTGAACGTCTAAATGTGTATGTATAGTTTTATGGACCACAGTGGACATTTTCTCCATTCTCTTCTATCTTCCCTATGAGACTTTCAAATCCTCAAAGGCACACTGCATCTGTCATTTACACAGTGTTTGTTTTCATCTTTCTCTGTTTCTGCACTGCATTTGGTAGAGGTAGGAGTACTTGCTGACCCGATAGAGTTGGGACCACAGCCCGCCTTGGATGAACTGGAACTCCGTTTGAGGGTGTTTTCAGCTGGAAATATTCTCTTTCAGTGCTATTGCTGCTGTTAAGATTCAGCCGGAGCCGTGTGATCAGGCACCTTCTCCTCCCAGGTGTCACCGTCCGGCCACCATGAGAAGAGGGGGCTGTGAGGACACTCCCCTGACTCCAGCCTAGACCCTTATCTTCGACTGTGCGTGTCTTTGAGACCTTGTGTTTTGTGTTGGCCTCTCCACCTCTCTCAACCCTTCGCAGCCTGAAAAAGAGTTTCAGTGGATGTATTTCCCCTCCTCCTTTTCTGCTCTCTCTCTTTCTCCTTTCTCAATCCTCCCCGCTTTTTCCTTCCTCACTCCCTCCTCTTCTTTCACCAAGAGGGACTAAACTGTCATGAATATTTTAAGTGGGTTTCACCGAATACAAAATCTGTACCTTCACGAAGGAGATTAAAATGTTGGAGTTTCAATTCCTCAGAATCAGCACATAAACCAGATCATGTCAGTCTCCGGCCTTAAACCTACCAGAGGCCCCCCACCAGCCTTAAAACCAGGCCCCAAGCCTTTGTACTGGCCTCCAGGATGCTGCCTGACCAACCTTGCCCACCTCTCTGGCCCCCTTCTCACCTGCTAGGCTCCAACCTCCCTGGGCTCGGGTTCTCAGAGCACCCCCCATTTGTTTCTGCATCAAGGCCTTACTGCTTGTCTCTTGTGCCCGGGACTCTGTCCTGAACTCTCTGCCACCCAGAGCTGTCCTCAGGTCTCAACCCAAATGTCCTCTCTCAAGTCTTCTCTGACTGTTACAATAGGAGCTCTGCGCACCGTGTTTGATTTCCTTATGTCACTCATCGTATCTGAACTTGGCTGGCTCTTCTCCTGGTCTCCTTGTATGTCGTTGAGTTCTCATTACTGTGTGCACCCGTGCCACACGGCAGACGGAGGCTTTATTAGTCCTGTCTCTGTCACCACTCCGGCACTCAGAACGATGCCCGTCACCCAGTGGGTGCTCAGTCAGCGTGTAACGTGTGGACTCGGTGAGGGATGGAATCTGAAGTTATCTACCTCTCTTGGCTTTTCCTTCTCTCTCTCTCCCTCCCTGCCTCCCACTCATGTGTTCTGTAGGGTCTGTACCATGAAAAGCAGTGTGATCACAGGTCCCGGATCAGAGCTCTGGGTTTCCCTGCCCCTTGATCTGAATGAAGCTCCTGGTCACGCGCAGCTGCCAGTGGGAAACAGCTACTGTAGAACCGCTCTTTTCTATTGGCCAACAAGGAAATCAACACTAGAATCCCAAACAATCCGCAGTACTTTATTAACGTTAACTCTGCTCTTAACTTTTCAGCCTTAACTTTCCTCACCAAACTGCTGCTTCCTCAAGCTCCTTACTTTGTGGGATGCCCTGCATCTAACCCAATACAGGAGAGGCCCTAGAAGATATATACTGACCCTCAGATATTTCCAAACAAATGTGCCGTGGGCTCGAAGGGGAAGATGGTCAACCAGGGGCCATTCATAGAGGAGGCCAAGTACCAAAATGTAGTTCTTAGCTTTAACTCTTCCTTACTAGAAAGTTCTCACTACAAGGATGCATTCTTAGAATTTTCCTAATAAAGGAATTCTTTTTTTTTTTTTTTTGAGTAAGCAACTCTGTAACTTCCCACAGCCCTCGGCTAAACTCCCAGATGACCCTCGCAGTGTGATGAGTCCATACAGCAGGATGCCTGGCTCTGTGTGCTTATGGACAGTGTGATGCGGCTGGCCTGGTTGGTGTTTCTGGAGCTGTCGTCACATTCGGGTCACAGGAGTTCAGCCAGTCAGTGATGGTTACACACAACAGTTTTATGGGAGTAGTTCTATAATGCTCCCGTCTGTAGACGGATCTTGATGAAGAACATCACCCTGATTGCCTGGGAAGGCCACTCACTTGGGGAGCTAATTCTTGATAGTTGAAATATTTGGCCTGTTTTTCCCCTGGCCTAAGTACAGCCACCCAATCTCACCATTTCCACCTGTGATGGGAGATGAGCCATATGTATATTCTCTTGTCACCTTGCAGGGTGTATTTTTGGCATATAGGTGGCAACACCAAGGCCCTTGGCTTTCCGACTTTTTTGTTTCTTTACTATTTCTACATGAACTAAGATGTTAAAGAGTGAGAGGATTTCCCTTTAAAGGTTTCTGGTGCGGAGATACAGAACTGACCGACATCCCCGAGCCCACTGCCCACAGCTCCTTAAGTCCATTTCTCCTTTTGTGTTTCTCCTTTTATAGGAGGCCTCTCTTGTCCACTCTGGGTAAAATTGTAACTTGTTCCCGTACCTTATACCAGCAATTTTCAAGTGGTGTGCCACAAGAATTTTTAAAACATGTAGTACCTGACTATTTAATCAGAGACACTGACCTCTTGTCTCTTAGATTGTCCAAAGCAAAAAAACAAAACAAAAAGAGAAGCAAAAAGATACGACAGCAGCCAACATAACAATAGCCATCTGGTGTGAATGAATGAGAAGTATACCTATTTTTTTTTTGTTAGATCGGCGAAAATATAGGTTTTGGTGTGCTTCAGAATTTTAATAATTAGTTATGTATTCCATGAGATGAAAAGGGTAGAAAATTGCTGCCTTATACTAAACCCCTTTACTTTAGTTTTTTTGTTTCTTTAGTTTTTTGTTTCTCGTAGAAACAGTCACTTTCTGACATACTGTATCATTTACCACTTATTTTGTTCATTTTCCGCCTCCCACTGCTAGAATACAGACTCCACAAAGATTCCTAGTTGTTTGATTCACATCATATCCTACCTGCCCAGAAGGGCGCTTGGTGCACAGTCAGTGCCTGACAGAGCCGCGGAACGAACAAGCTGGCCTCCCAGTGAAAGGAGAGAGGACGCAGGGTAGCAATGAAGAGCTTGGGCTTTGCAGTCAAATGGTCCTAGATTTGAATCCCAGCTTTGCCACTTACTGGCTGTGTGTCTTCAAAAAGGGACCTAACCTCTCACAGCCTTTGCTCGTCACCTGCAAAGTAAGGGCAACGGCACTAACCGTGAAGGTGTGAAGATCAAGAGACAAACGAAGAGGCAGCAGAGCGTGGAGGTCACGAGGCTGGGCTTTGAGTTCCAGTGGGTGCGGGGTCTGGACCTTAGCTTCAGGGTCTGCTCTTCCATCACCTCATGCAATTTTGACAAGCCTAAGCTCTCTTTAGAAGACCCGTGAAGACCCGTGACAGGAATACACTACTGTGGCCTGCCTCCTGAGACAGTGGTCAGGATTAAAGGAGATGATCTCTGTGAAGTGCTTAGCAGATGCCCAGCGCGTTGTAAGGGGTCCATTAAGCGAAGCCATTTTGAGGTGATGAAAATTAGCCCCATTGCCCACATGTAGTAACTGCTCAGTAAATGGTGGTTTGAGATAAGAACAATATTGTTAGAACTCTGGGAACTTCGAGATTTATGATGCCGCTTTTCTTTGCATTTTTCCTTCTCTAGGGATAATAAAACAAATGCCTATTATTTTTATGAGATATTTGTTTTAACTTGAAAATAGAACAGCAAACAATTATGTGCCATAAAATTCTTTGAGCTGTAGTCAGCCAGTTCTGTAATAATGTCAGGGGTTATGTTTCCATGTTTGGGTTCAGTTGCCGCAGGGACTCTGTTCTATCAGGTGGTCATTGGGGGACTTCGTATGTCTTGGGTGTTTAGCCAGCCCTTTGAGAGCTGAGGGAGTTGGTTCTAGTGGCCATGGTTTGGGGTTGTTGTGATGTCTCAAGAGGTCCATTGGCTTCCTCTTTTTTCCACGCGAGATGCCTCTTCCCAGCTCTGTTCTCTGTAGTTGCTGTGTGAGGCCCAGCCAGACACTTCACCTCCGCCAGACCCTCTAGCGGGATGGCCGTTCTTGCTGTGCGACCCTGACCCAATTATGCAGCCTCACTGCACCTTTATCCTTCACCTGTGTAAATAAATAGGGAAAAAAACAGAATGGTCCCGTCACAGGGTTTTGTGAGGATTGAATAAGATATCAGATGTAAAGGTATTTAAAAGTACTTAATAATGTTTATTATCATCTTTCTTTATTAAAAAAATTGCAGTAGTCTACTACTGCATAGTTTAGGTTTGTGAATACTTTCCATATTTTGAAGGTTCTGGAGCTTAGCTTCTGCCTATAGTGTCCTGTGGAATTCTGCAAGCACCTGGTAAAGAATAACTTTGCATGAGAAGAGCCACAGGTGTCCACTGTGCCTTTCTAGAAGCAGCCAAACGCAGTTGCCTCTCGATTGTTCAGTGCGATACTGTGGGGATGGCCGTCATGACCCGGGCTGTTGCGTAAGTGCTTAAGGCGACGTGGGGAGGACCCTGGGGTTGGAGCAGCTCACGGAGAAGGGGCTGCCGGCCAAAGTCAGGAAGTCTCTCGAGGTGGTTTCTGCCTGGCGATCGGGCCTGGGCCCACACTTTGACCCAGAGCTTATCTCACTTGGATGACCTTAGCCCTGTTCTTGGTTCCAAATCTCACTGGACAGACCGAACTGTAAAAGCAGAATGCCAGCATTTTAATGTTGCGATGAGAAAGAGAGCTGTTCTCGGCACCAGATAGGCACAACTGTCGAACCAGCACATTTCCTCTTCAGGACAAGTTAAACGATAAGTCAGGTTCGTGGCAGGTTACTTGGTAAGTAGGGAGTGCACAATGAGGGGGCAAGGCGAGTCAGATGTTAGTGGGACCAGGCCCGGTGAGCCCGCTGCCCTTGCCTCCACAGTCCAGATTCACCATCGGGAGACGTGTGCTCAGGCGACTCACACTGGGCTCCCTGGCGGCTGTGGTTGGGCTTGGAATCAACACCGCCATCGGTTGCCTCTCTGATTGTCTGTTATAATAACTTTTTGGCTAACAGAATCCTTCCCCACATCCTTCTGATATATTTCTTTTTAAGATTTTATTCATTTATTTTGAGAGAACAGGAAGGGAGGGAAAAAGAGAGAAAGAGAAGCATTGATGTGACAGAGAAACATTGATCGGTTGCCTTTCATACACACCCCAACCAGGGACTCAACCTGCAGCCCAGGCATGTGCCCTGGACAGGAATGGAGCCGGTGACCTTTCACTTTGCCAGATGATGCCCAACCAACTGAGCCACACCGGCCAGGGCCTGATGTAATTTTTTAATTTAAATTTTATTTTTCATCGAAGTAAAACATGTATTTTGTTTTCAGATCTAATAATCATGTATCATTAAACTGAAGAAAAGCATTTCCCTGCCCGGGATCTCCCCTCCTTTGATTCCCACTCTCTGGGCGCACCCACTTTCAAATCACCGAGTTGAGGGTTCTGCTAGTTACTTCCATATTTCCGAATAAGATGCTTGAATTGCTATTTCTCAGTTTTTAAATGGAAGATGATGTCTTCACCTACTTTTCAGTGTGGTCATAGCTTGATATTTAGTTAAAACCATAGTTAGCGTTTACATTATTATGCTAATGCGTGTATGCGTGGTGATCTTTGACACACAGCATGACGTTTGTCTTCCTCCGTCTGTCCCTTCCTCCCTCCCTCTCTTCCTTTCTTGTCGGTGTTTTTAAGTTTCTCTCTAAAACACATTTTTCTCCACCCATCCTCCATTTTTAAATTGATAAGGGTATTTGGAATCATAACTGCCATGCCTTCACCACGACTAGCAAAATTAACAATCCGTTACTATCATCTAATACCCAGCCCATATACACATTTTCCTGAATGGCTCAAAGATGTCCTTTTAAAGTTGCCTGGTTTAAATAAGGATCTAAATAAGGGAAACAGATTGTGTTTGGTTGTTACACTTTCTAAATTTCTTTTATCCTGTAACAATCTCCTCTCCCCTTTATTTGTGACATTGAATTGTTGAAGAGATTGCATGTAGAATACCACACATTCTAGATTTGGCTAATAGCTTCCTCGAGGTGTTGTTTAACTTATTCTTCTTTATCCCATGAATAGTGGTTATTAGATTTATTTTAGAGAAAATATTTCTGTAGGAGGTGATGCTGTGTACTTCCTGTTTTATCATGGCGTGACACAGCCATATCTGGGTAACCAAATTAATGCTATTAATTTCATCAGTGGGTTTGGAAGATGGCAGCTGGATTGGTCCATTGCCAAAGCTCCCTATCGGTTTCCCCCAGCGATGACCCTAATGCAGATCTGTCATTCTGCAGGGCACATGATCTGTCCTTTTGTTTGTGATTCTGCTCCAAGCCATTAAGTGCTGACTACCTGGTTTAATTACGGAAGACGATCTTATTTTCCTTATTTCTAAGTCTTGGTTGGGGTTAGGGGACTTCTCTCTGACTCCCAACCCCCAGGTACTACCAAATAACAGACTGGATTTAAATGAAAGTAATACAGGTTGTATGGATGCACATTTTTATTTAAACATCTAGTTGAGCTTTGCTGTTGGTTTTGAAAGCATAAATAGAAAAATGGAAAACTTTCTTGTTACTCACGTTGAAAATTTACTGGCTGGAAAAAAAAATGTGTTTTTTTTGTTTTGTTTTGTTGTGTTTTAAGTAGTGGAGCAAATCTGAGGACTCTGCTTGGCCTGGTAACGCCGCCTCGCCCCAGCACAGGAAAGCACTGCGGCCGGACGGGTCTTCCTGTGCGGGAACTGGAGGGAAGCTTCCAGAATGGACACTGATGACGCACAGTCATTTGAGGACTTTCTGGTTGTTTTGTGTTAGTTTTTACTCCCCAGCTTTGCTAAGAAGTCTTTCATAAAGATTTTTCCTAAACGCTGTTGCATATGAATTAGGGCTTTTCCTGTCCTCTGTAATGGGGCCTGGTATCTTTTGATGTGTTTTAGCAGAATTTAGCTTCTAAATACAGTTTGAAACTTAGCTCTGCAGTTTGAACAGTTACACACACACACACACACACACACACACACACACCCCGCCTTGACTTTCTCAACTGACTCTATAGGACCAACTGCAGCGGCAGGAGGACAGGACTAAGGAGATGACTCGCATGTCCTTCCGAACGGGGCGGGATGTGCAGGCATGAGAAGCTACAGGAAGGGGAGACCCTCTCCAGTGTCTCTCAGCTTGCGGGGTGGGGTGCATTTCCATTCTTATCAGAGTCCTCCTTTTAGAGACAGCTGAGTTCCTGGTATAGATGACTGTGTGTTGTCTTAGAAAAATAAAGATTGGTTACCTTCTTGGTGACTTTCATTATTCCAGAGTTTAAAGTCCTCCGAAATACTCTGCAGACCCAAATTATTATAATACTGGGGTCTGTTCTGCCATCTGAAATGACCTTCCACATAACTCTCAGTGCCCACACTGTGCCCTCCTCCCTCGGCCCGGACCACACGACCCTTCCCCTTGGACTCCCGGGCGATGCCGTCCCCCATGTCCCAGACGCCCGCTCTCTCTGCACCCTAACGACGGGCCTGTGCTCCCCCTCTCGTGGCAGCTTGTTCACATCCTCCTGTTGCTTCTCCTTTCTGGTGCAGAAATACCAGTCTTCGCTCCGTTTTGACCATAAGTAGTATGTAATAAATATTCTATCATCTTAAATCTTAATAATTAAATTACTTGGGTAACTGTTTTGTCAGATACCCCGCTTGTATTTCAACGATGCTTCAGATGTCTATAGGGGAATCTGTCAGTCAGAGGGCACGCCAGATTTTCTACTTCAGAAGAGGGAGGAAAAGGATGTGAAGCATGTGTAACGTGGATTTCGGAGTCTGAGGACCATGTTCAGGACTCACCTCTTGCACTTCAGAGTCACTGCTTTAGAGGATTGGTGTTTCACTAGGGCCGCTTTCCGGTTACATGAAGACCGGGAGCAGAAGTCACCTAAGACTTGTCCAAGGTTTAGTTCATTAGAAGCATAGAGGGGGTAAAGGACGGTGCAGATTTATGAGTAGTGGTGGATGGTACACAGATGGAGTCGGACTCTCAAAGCCTTTCCACGTGGTGCTGGCTGGGGAAAGAAGGTCTTCTAGGGGTTCCACTGTTGCTGTGCTGGGGAGGGTGAGTGTACGAAGTCCATGGGACACTCAGGGCAGAGAGGAGGTGCCAGGGGCTGGACAGGGAGCCATAAACGTACACTTGACTTTTTAACCTCCTTGCAGTCTTGCCCGGAGTCTACCTAGTCCCAGCTATGGCTCTCTCTCACTTCTTGCTTCTGTGATTCTCTGTTGGGTACTCCTTGCTGAGCGGGGCCGCTTCCCATAAACCATAACCAGCACTGACAGGGAACCTCCCAGTAAGTGGAGAGCCACCCTCAGAGACAGCACGGAGGCTGTCACACCAGTGACGGTCACCTCTACAGAGAAGTGAATCTAAGATCCCGTTGCCATGGGCATCACCACTTCACAAGCAGCTTGTCCTTGTTTCAAAGGAGTTGCGAACTGGTGTTCTCATGGTGGTCACTCCTTCACCGTCGGTCTGCATCTCTCTGAGGCGCACACGCCCCTTCGGGATCCAGAAGCAGAATAAAGAGCATGAGACCTGCAGCCAGTAGACTCAGGTTTGGGCCCCCTTTACACGCAGTAAACTGTAGGCTAGTTACATTCCTCTCTGGTGTAGAAAGAGATGTCATATCTGCATTATTGTTAGATGCTAAGGAGGTTCAGATGAGATTTTGTGTGTGTGATACATATAATTATATACAATACGTATCACCTTCATTATTCTAAAGCCACATAAAGAATTTTCCCCCATACCTAGTTAGTTCAAAGGCTACAGCTTGCATGGGTGAGAATCAGAGCCATGCCGTGATCTAAAGGCTCTTCTGCTTACCAGTGTGAGTGATTCCCGACACTTCCGGCGCCCCCTTTCCTCTCCTGTGGAGCTGGCGAGAATACTAGCTGTCTAGAGAAGAAACTTAGTACAGTGGAAGGTGTGCTAAGTAGGCCAAGGACTGCTGGTTATGCTATTTCCAATATTACCTACAAAATTTTGTCCAGAAAGATTTAGAATACAGCAGTGTTCCGGTGTCGTGCTTGAACATGGCGTATCTGGTTGAAAGAAGCAATTTTGGAGTCCCACAGCTGTTGCTGCTCGATACAAGTTGGGCGCGTCGCTGAGTGCGTGCACCCTCAAAGGAGAAGGGCAGCACCACCTCCCGCAAAGACTTACCATGAGGATTAAAGCAGGTTATGTGAATGAGCCATCAGGGTTTGGCATCCAGTGGGTACTCCGTATGTGTTCGTTTTCTTCCTCTAGACTATATACTGCTCTTCAGTTTTACCCTCATCAAACAGCATTGACTACAAGTTCCAAGTGAGGCCTCCTACTTGATGCTTTTACTCGAACACGGTGCTAAGGGAAGGTCAGACTGGGGTAAAGGGTGGAGGGAGCCGGTTATGTTTGTTTATTTTATAATAAACAATAGTGGTATCTCATGTCCTTCCCCTGGTCCTGAGCCTGCTGAGTCACTGTTCCAGCCCCTTAGCCCCGTGGTCCCTGGCTGTGTCTATGGAATACAGCAAAACCCACAAGAAACCGGCACTAATAAATGGCAGAGCATTTGGAGGGATTTTTGTCTGCGTTCCTGTGCTTGCTCCCCTGGCAAGATAGGAAACCTTTCATAGACTTTTCCTAAATGATGCTGCATGTGCAGTGCGGGTTTTTTTCTGTGTTCTCCTAACAAATGACCATTTTGTGAGGTTTCTTTTCATTTCTTCTTCTTCTTTCCTGCTTCTCAGTACATTCTACAAAGAGCTTATTCCTCTGCTGGTTACTGATTGATAGTTCTACTCTGCATGCCCTTTAATTTTGCAATAAACCGACAAGGAGTCGAGACCACAAGCTTAAAGAGAATTGACTTATTTATTTGCCTGGATTCACTGGAGCGACAGGCGGAGTCAGTCATGTCCGTGTGGCCCTGGCGAGGGCAGGAGGAGTCCCGCGAAGCAACGCTGTGTTGGAAATCAGCAGACAGAAAAGAGCTTACTTGTCCTCCCATTCCGAAGCAGCTGGGCATCTGCTCTCCACCGCGGTCCCTTTCCGGGCCCTAATGGAGGCAGGAAGTCTTCCACGAGACTTGCTCACAGCTCCAGGATTCTGAATTCAGTGGGACCTTGAGATGTGTGGAAATGGATATCCACCACCCATAGGTCCTGTGCCCCTTTTTTCTCAGGGATCCTGATGTACTATAAAGGACTGTGGGAGCCTGCCTAGGTTTTTTCAGGCCTTGCTTTTTGGCTGGATGACTTCAAAGACCAAGAACGAACCCCTGTCCCTGCCAACTCCGTCCCAGCTGGGTTTTCACCACCAGGCCAGGGGCTCCATCAGGATGTAAGAGGCACTACTACATTCCATGAACTGCTGATCAAATATACTAAGAATCAGTTAATGTTTTCTTTATTTAGTAGCACCACAGTACAGAGTGACCAGTCTGAAAATAAAACAAACACCATTTCAAGTAGGAAAACAAGAACTAACTTCTTGAGTGGGTCAAGTGGTGGTGCTAAGTCGACCAAAGCTAGCCCTTGTTTGAAAACGTAAATGTAAGCAGTGCTCCGTGCCCAGGGCTGCTCCCTCTGAGTGGACGTGAAGCCGGGAAGACAGATGCCCGCACGGAATCTGCCCCAGCTCCGACTCCTGTTCCGGATCCCAGTGTCGGTCGTGGCTTTGCCACATTTAACCAGCTAACTGCCTGTTCTCACTTGGCTCTGATGTGGCAACCTTTCTCCTGAAACTCTTGCCATCACACGTTAGCAGAAGTGAAAGTATTAGCAGGGTGGTTCGTGGCGAAGACAGAAATAGACCCCAGGAGTTGGCATCCTTTCTCTTGCCAGGCCTGCTGGAGCATGGTTCCTTCCCAGCCTGCGGGCAGCGTTCCCACCTCTGCCGAGCAGCATCCTGGCAGTCCGCTGGCTTCTCCTTGCCGCCTAAGATTTGCCTTCTCCTTAAACATTTTGTTTCGTCTTCTTTTGCATGTGACTTTGCACTAAACAACACGAGACTCCGTCAGGCTGATATCAGCAAATGCTCTGCTCTGAAGAAATTAATCAGCAGACATCCATGAGTCTGTGAGTGTTCACGTGCAGAATCTTTTACGTGGTAAATCCAGCGAAGGCCGAAGAGCCAGGCAGGCTTGGTTTGACTGTGGCCCTCCCACGGACTGTCTATTTGGTCTCAAAATTTGCTCCACTTCTCCAGACTTTCCTTTCCTCATCTTCAAAACCAGGATGATAATGTTTACATCACTGAGGTGTGAGGATGAAATGGGCGACAGGGTCTGATACACGGGAAGCGCTTAATAAATGTTAGTGTCCTCCCTTCTCCCTTCTCCCTTCTCCTCTTTAGAATAGGGGCAGAGATCTGGAAGTGCACAGAAGTCTCATCATATTTACACTGGAGGTAGAGAGACAAAAATAGCATACGGGACACAATGAAAAGAAAGTTCTCATACCAAGTTACTGGGTACTGATCCTAAAGTGGGAGCATGAAGAACTGAGAAGTCAGATGGGCCTTGTACAGTTAGGAAAGATTTCGTGGAAGAGGCGGTGTTTGAACTGGCCCCAGAAAAACTGCAAAGTTAAAGGAGAATAAAGGAGAGCATTTCAGACTGGGGCATGTGGGCTGGGATGAGCACCCCTGGGAACCATGAGGAAGAGAGAGACAGAATGACAGGGCCCCCAGCCTCGATTTTCCCACTGGAGAAACTGAAGTGAAGACGGTGATAAGGAAACTGCTTATAGTTGTTAGGCATCTGCTGGGTAGGAATTAGGCACTGTCCCATGTGCTCTCTAGGCCCCCTCTTTTGTCCTCATCAGGTGCAGTTGTCATCCTCATTGTACAGTTAAAGAAGGAATCTACCTGAAATTACTCAGCTAGCAGGTGCTGGTGCTGAGATGGAAACCCAGGAGGTCTGACTCCAGAGCCCACCCTCCAAACACACCACGGCTGCTTGGGGTACTTCCCAGCTGCCCTCATGAGGTAGCAAGGGTCAGCTAAGATCATTCTGTGAATATACTCTGAAAATTACAAAGCACCATGCCTACATAAACTGGTGTCATTCATTATTCTTTTTAATGACATCCGATGAGAGGTGAACAAGGTAGCCAGCTGACAATGAGGGAGGAAAATTACCAGATAGCACTCCTGTGCACTTACGTTGGGTGGGTTTAGCTGCACCTGTGCCTCACCATCCCCTCTAGCAACTCAGACCCGACACAACCTCCCAGGTCCTCTTGGAGCTGTGCTGAAGGTGGCTGTTCCCAAGCCACCAGAGTGGGCACTGGAGACTTAAAAACCTGTTTGTCTTCTGGCATTAGGGCTTGTGCCTTGACTGTGATCTGTCCTAGGCCAGGACATCTGTTTTATGGGCCGATAGCACGTGATTAGGCCTTGTTAGTGACCGTGACAGAATATCTCCACTCCAAGGGCACTGCTGTGGAAGGAAGCCTGCCCCTACTCACCGTGTAAATATTTAGTCATTTTAATGTATTTGTTCTGGGCCTATTCTTGTGTCTCTCCTATGTTGACTCTGTTTAATTGTAGGTTATAATCAGACACAGACAACATTGCTTCCACTCCCAATCCCCACCCCTCCTTCTAAAAAATAACACCTTACACAATATCACTTCCTTGAGGATATCAAATAAGTAGTTTTTGTTCAAAAGCATATCTGATGAGGCTGCTGCCTTGGGAATTTGTTCCTAGGCAGACCTTTGACCTCCTCTTGAACAGATAGTGAGTGACCTTTGCTCCTATTTTACACCACAGTGTCTCTCTGGGGATGGAACTGCACACCAGTTTCAGAGTTTGGAGAGCCATGGCGGTTAGGATGCCATTTGCCTTGGTGGCACGGAGACACAGCAAGACAGGCCAATGTTGGCTTATCCTCCCCTGGTGGGGTGAGACCAGCGGCCTTTCTGGGCTTCTGCTTCTCCCTCCTACAAGCCACTGTCTGTGTGGCTGGAGCTGGAGAATAACAAAGTCGGTGTTTTATCAGGCTGGACTCCCCCAAGAGCAGTATTTTCAGACCCACCCCCCACGGGGAGCAAGTGACTCAACAGAACTGTTTTCTTGGTTTCAAATGAATCTAAGGAGGGGAAATCAGTTAATAGCAGCCTTCTGTGATGGGCTGATCATAAAGCTGTGTCTTTCTAATCCTCCTTGCAAATCAAAGGGAGGGGAATCCCCAGAGCCCAGGAGGGCACATGAATAGAAAGCACCATTAAGTAACAAAAACACCTAAAAAGGTCAGCAGAAACTCAGGGGGCTGTTGGAAATTCACCTCGGCCGTCTGCAAGGCTCAGTGGGCAGTCAGGGAGTGGGCGAGGACAACCAAAAGAACTTCACGCAAAAGCCCTCTGAGGCCACAGGAAATGTACAGTACAGTGCAGGCTGGTAGGAAGGTTTCTTCCACGTCCGTGAACCTCAGAGTCCTCCGACAGTTGGCCTTGTTCTTTTCCAAACCCCAACTGACTGACCAGAGACCTTTCTGGCCCCACGCTTGCGCAGCTTCTGAACGCACCATTTGAAGCTGCTGTGAATGCACCGTCGCAGTTCACCAGTGGTGCGTGCCGTTTCCTGCAGTGGGCCTGAGAGCAGAGGCAGGATGCTGCCGAGGTTGGGCCGGAGGCGGAAAGAGCACACCAGCCTGCTGTTTGTGGCCTTGTTACAACTGTTGCTCCGTCGGAGACCTGGAACCACCACATGTTAACCTCAGCCCCATCAGGGTCAGTGGAACAGCATGCTGACACGGGAACCAGAGCTCTTCACGCCTACGTCCACGGCACAGTAGCTGCTTGCCCAAGGTTTCCACTGCACCTCCTTGCACGTGCACCCCAGGAAAAGTAGGTCAAGGGGAAAGCCGCCCTACTGTGCCACACAGTTTTTTCTTATGTTTATTTTGGCCAAATGGCAGACACAGTCCCACCTCAATATTTCTCCTAAACTCAGTGATCTGGGCAGTGGCTAAAATGATATGGCAGAGGTATTATTATCAATCCCTTTGTGACTGAGTATATTTGTGTTTTTGTTTGTGCAAAGCAGTGGAATGCTTTTCCTCCATCTATGTTGCCTCATACTGGGTCAATGTCTTCTTTAGGTACCTGTACAAGGCAGAGTGTTTCTATAGCTGTGCGTGTGAATTTCACAGTGAAATCTACAAAGAGATTTTTTTCCACTCTAGTCCACAAAAAAAGGTGTGAATTTTATGAAGATTTCTCCCCTCATTCTTTTTTTCCCCTTCCTCTCTTCCTTAGCCAGTGCCAATTAGTTCTGAGTAAGGTGGATTTCTTAAGGTTGCAGAAAATGAGAATCAATGATAACAGAAGCATTTAACACCAATCAAAATGTGTAACATTTTTATAGCAGCCTGCTACATTTAGAGCCATGACACATTCATTTTCTTTTTTTTAATCCTTACCCAAGGATATGTTTGTTGATTTTAGAGAGAGGGGAAAGGAGAAAGAGAGAGGGAGAGAGAAACAGTGACGTGAAAAGCATTGGTTGGTTGCCTTCTGTATGTGCCCTGACCGGGGATTGAATCTGCAACCTCTTTGTGTAGGGACGACGCTCTATCTAACTGAGCCACCTGGCCAGGGTACATTTCATCTTCTTTATATTTTCTGTGGACCTAACACCAACAGGTATAGAGAGGTTAGGAGTGTTTCCCAGAATCAAACAGCAGGTTAGTGACAGAGCCAGAAATAAAGGGCAGCTGCCTGATTCCCACAGCAGTGCCTTCTTCACGCCAAACTGAAGTGCGATCCTTTTACCGCAAATATTTCAGAAGGAAAATCCCCCATAGCCCTTCAGATTTTCCCAGAAAATGACTGTCATGCAGACCTTCGAGATGGAGAGAGCAGGCTGCAATACTAAAACTTCATCGGTCTTTATTCTTAAACTGTCAGTTGATATTCTCTGGGCTGAAGCTAATGAAAAAATATTTTTTTCCATAATGGAATGATTTATACCATTTCAGAGCTTGGCAAAACTAAGCCAGTGAATAGTAAAACCAGACTTCTGATGCTCAAACTCCAAAACATTTGGTCTGACTTCCCTTCACAACAAATACTGGATATCACTTTTCAAAGCTGGCAGCAGCGGGAGGGGAGGAGGACGTGGAACCATCAGGGGAGTTGCGAGGAGGACTTTCTAGACCCACTTTTGGGGGTGCGCCCCTGTTCCCACACTGCATTCAGCACTCCCTCCCACTCTTGTCCTTTTTCCTCTGCCTCTCACCCTCCCCTGCCCCCCTACCCTACCCCCAGCTCCTATCACAGCAGATGGGTTGGGGCAGACCGTGGTGGGTGGAAGACAAGAGGAGAGTGTGGTGAAAGGCACTCCAGGGCCTTGCTCTCAGGCTTTCCCGATGAAAGGACTCAGTGAACCCTAACAGCTTCTCACAGGAAAATTCCGGCCTCTGTCTCCTTACAAGCAAGGCATTCGGCAATCCTTAACAGAACAGGGTTAAAACTCAGAACTTCTGACTTATTCAAGGCCTCTGCCTGGATAGAAGGCTTAGGTCCCTGTCACGTCTGTCAAGCAGGATCATTTTAGATACCCAGAGTAACATTGATAAAAGGCGTGCTTTGAGCAGATAGACTGTTTTTATTTATTTTAGATTTTATGTATTTATTTTTAGACAGAGGGGAAGGGAAGGAGAAAGAGAGGGAAAGAAACATCAATGTATGGTGGCTGCCTCTGCTCGCCCCCTTACTGGGGACCTGGCCCACAACCCAGGCATGTGCCCTGACTGGGAATCCAACTGGCGACCCTTTGGTTCGCAGGTTGGTGCACGATCCACTGAGCCACACTGGCCAGGGCAGATAGACGATTTTTAACACAAAAAGAGAAAAAAATAACAATGCCTTCAGAACCAATGAAAAGCAGAGCCGTGTCAGTTGCAGAGTGCCAGGGTTAGTGGTGGGCAGGCAGTTTGTGAGCAGTCAGCCCCCCACCCCCACAGTCTCTCTGTCCTTCAGGGCAGGGATCCCGAGCCCCAGGGCCTTGCACTGGTACCAGCTGGTGGCCTGTCAGGAATCGGGCCGCACAGCAGGAGATGAGCTTGAATGAAATGCACTTGAATCATCCTGAAACCATCCTCCTTATCCACCGCACCCCTCTGTCCCTGGAAAAACTGTCTTCCACGAAACTGGTCCCTGGTGCCAAAAAGGCTGGGGACCGCTGCTTCAGGGGGTGGCCAGGTTGGGCAGTGGGCTGCCTGTTTACTTGGTAGCCATGAGTATCAGGACAATCAGTGCATCTGGTCTTAGCACCTAGTTAAAGTGATTCTGAAACCTCCCTGATTCTCTGTGTTAGAGTGTGGCAGATTTCTGGCAGGGAGTGGGTGGGAGGAGGAAGCGGGTGTTTTTATGGGCAGAGAAACATCTCTGAGATGACTGAGGTTGCCTCATGATTCCTCTAGCCTAGCCTACCCCTTAACCTTGGTTGCATGCAGACAGGACTTCTGCGAAGAGTTTTTGTTTCCAAGCATCCTCTGGACCTGGAAAATGACAAGCCACATGCTTCTGAGGGCACCGAAAACTACCAAAAAACTGGCAGAATTCATGTAAGATGCTGGACACTATCTCAGAAGATGATGCTATTTACCTATTTGACTTATGGTTATTTATTAGCATCAGAATCCAGAAGGACCCTTGTCACAAAATTAGGCCTGTTGCAATGCAGCATTTTGATAATCTTTTAGTGTGTTCCTGGATGTTAGATCCCTTTGCTCATTACTTTTACGGATCAGGTTCTCTAGACCAGGACCTGAAGGCCTGGAGAGGTCACCTGTCCATGGGTCTGGGCTAAAGGTTCTCCTGTCTCCTCTGCCCAGTGCTGCCTCAGGAGGGAGAGTGGACGAGGAGGCCTACACGTCCCTCTTCTTGTCTGTTATTAACTATTGTCTCAGGTGATTCTAGTTTGCTGTGTGGAAGGTGCAGATTATAAAATTTGCCTCTCACCTGTCCCCACAGAAAGCTAAATGAGGACATGTTCTTAGGTCCTTAAAAATTATTACTTGTAAATATTGAGTTGTTTTGCTGACCCTAAATATCTGTTCTGCTGGGCAAACAAGGCCAGATATCCCATTCCAATCTATTCTGACCCTGGCTGACCACAAACTCCCTCTTCTCTGTTCCCTTCCGAAAGCCAAATGAAAGGAGCTTCTTCCATCAGGCCTTTAGGCCTGGCAGTTCCCCGCTCTGATTTCCCCAGGGCTGTTCCATTTTCTCTTCTGTCTGCCATTTTCCAGTACTCGCAGTGGGCTGAATATACTAAGTAGCTATTCATGGAGGCCCTAGCAAAGATACTCCCAAATGCTTTAATGTAGACACATAGCGTGGCCCCATAAGGCAGACTGTGTTCTGGGCCAGGAGCGGGACATGTGAGTAGGTTGTGGATATAGCCTAGAGGTAGTCTGGTCATGACACAGTTGAGGAAAGGTGGGTCCACTGCAGCCAGGTGGTCCACATAAACACAGAGATCAGCTCGGAGTCAGGCTCAACTGGTCAGTGGACTCCAGCTCGCCAGGCCCCTGACCCTTGGGGCTGAAGGTTCCGCTGACCAGCTTACTTGGCTCTTTCCCTCTTTTCTTGAGATAATTTGCTCTCTTAAGCTATATTTTTGATACTTAGCAGAAATGAGCCACATATTTTTGTCTGCTTGTATGTTGGTTTTTCAACCCTAGGGTCCTCCTCTGCCTTCTGACCAGAATGGCATCCATTCCTGCCCATCTCCCTCCTCACTGGGTCATTTGGTCTTTCACTGGTTCCTGTCTCTTCACCTCCTTTCTCTAGCTTATAATATGTATATTGGTTAGTTGTGAATCTGTACCCTGAGGTTTCTTCTCTAGAGAGTGTCGTTGTCCCCATAAAGTGAACATAGATGTTAAGTTACTGTATGCAGAAGAGTCGAGTAGGATTCATTTAGAAAAGCTAGGAAATGCAAGGGAAAACTCAGACCTAGGTGCATGGCGTTTGAAGGAAGAAATCCTCCCTCACCCCCATTTTGCCTTGGGAGGGAAGTGCCAAAAATGAGACTCAGGGTCTGGTGGCAATGACACAAGGGTCCGGTTTCTGTTCCAGTTGCCCGAAGCCTCCCGCAGCCAGAGTGCAGTGTCGGAAGGCCTGGGAGTGAGTGCCCTCTCCGTGCATGAAGCTGCATGGAGACCGTTGTTACTTCTCAACTTACAGGCGGCCTGTTCCCCCCGGTATCTGGATGGTATTCTTCCCGAAGAGTGAACTAATTTGGATTCCATCTCCTCCTGGCTTCAGATGTAATAACTATTTTTTATAAAATATTTCTTCGCCTTCTTCCAAGAGGCTTACTCTGGCCTTTGGATTGGTAGTAGATGGTAATGTTGTAGAGGGGTGGGGTATGTTGTAAATAGGCCGTACTTTTAAAGAAATGGCAAAACTAGCAGGTGCCATTTCAATTCAATTTCAGTTGCTTTGGGAACATACCAATAGCAAGTATTTGTTCTCTGTCAGCAGCAGGCTACATGCTGGACAAAAGGGGGATCGGGTGTGGGTTTTCCATGTAACCAAGTAAGCAGATCAGCAAAGAATAATTAAAGACAATGGTGGAGGCTAACCTTCGTTAAGCATTTACCATTGGCCAGACTCCGCATACTAAGGACTTTATACACATTATCCAGCTTAATCCTCAAAACGCTGCGAGTGAAGCATTAGCATGCCCAGAGAGGCTATGAAAAGTGTACAGTGTCACACAGCTCATGAGTGGTCGAGCCCAGGATCTGAACTCAGGGCTGTCTGGCCCTAATCACTGTGCCAGCTGCTCTCGCACAGATTTGGTACCAAGCCAGAGAAGCTCCCATCTTCCCAATGGAGGCGAAGCGGCAGAAACGCCCCTTCAGGTGTCAGTCAGAGCTCGTTGTTAGAAACCAGACTGTGCTACTACTCTGTTCATCACGTGTAATCGTATTTGGTCAGTTATTTTAAGGATGTCGTTTTCCAGTGTCCAGATTGCCTCAGAGGCCAACACAGCTACAGGCTTCTGCCCAAGCATGCTTATCTGTCGTCAGTACTATTTGGAAAGGTTTCCATTCTATCATTTTGCTGTACTCGGATTTAGAAAAACACAATTCAGTAAGGTGGTGTGATTAGCTACCCCCAAGTTTGGTTGCTGTGTATACCTTCAATGATTTGGATTTTCGAGTCGTAATAAAAAGGGCCAGGATTATTAGCAACACCACTGAGGAGTTTGTTATCTCGCCATCGGAGGGTGAAGCGTTCTCTTCTTCGCCTGCTCTTCCATTGGAAGTGGAACTGAGGGCGGTTATCTTTTGTGGTATGTCTGTGCCATGGTTCTGTCTTACGTTCTGCAGGGCATCACTTTCATGGTTATGCACAATGAAACCTCACCTCAGAGCAAGTTTCCACTCCAGGAGCAACGAAACGATAGAGAAAAAGTGGTCAGAATATTTGAGTAAGTGCCTTATCTTTTAACATACAAGTTTCTAAAGGAGACCTATGGCACTTTTACATCTTCATTTTTCCCGTGTACACTTGTGCATGCTTTGCATTGTAGGTGTTCACTGAACTTTTGTCTTATTACTGTTAGTATATCATTAGAGCTTTATTTATTATCACCAAGCCACCTTTTAGAAGAACCCCCTTAAAAGTAAAGCTTACACACTTAGATCTCTCAGAAGCTCCACATTTTTTTTTTAAACCAGGACAGACAGACATTGTTTACTTCATTGGTAGATAAAGCACACGGTGCTTTCGGAACGATGCTAGCATCTTATCGACCTTGCTTTAAGTAATTACTGTCTTTTTCTCACTAAGATTTTTTACACAGATTCTTTGTGATTAAAGAAAATTTAGGACTGAGATTGGTAGAGATGTTCAGGTATTAGAGTATATCCTGATGTAGAGAACTGTGATTCAGTGTTTTGTTATTATATCCAATTGTCTGAGGCACAGGAGATACACTAACTTACTAACCTGTACAGTATCATTCTGAAGGAAATGACGACAATAATGGCTTCTGTTTATTGAATATTTACTATGTGCCAGACACTGTGTTAAGTACCTTTCACTGATTGTCTCATTTAATTCTCCAAACAGTTCTGTAAGATAGGTGTTATTTTACCTATGCATAGATAAGCTCAAAGGTTTAAGCACCTTTCCAAGGTTCACGGTGTCAGAGTCAGAATTGAGCCCAGTTTTACTGAACTCCAAGGCCCATACAATATTATAAAGAGAAATGCGCGTGTTCCCGTAGTCATGCTCGTGGATATGACTTGGCTCCTGACGAGAGCAGACTGTTACTGGACCGTTTCCAGCCGTTTTAATGGAAGGCATAGCACGCGCAGTTCTTTCCGGCCCACGTGAAAAGCAGCAACATAAAAGAACGTGAGTGATAAGATTAGCAAATGCTCAGTGGAATGCCATACCGTCTGATCTTCGCTGTAGAAAAGCTGGAGACTCAGGAGCCGAGCTGACACACGAAGACCTTGGGAAGGCGGTCTTTGCTAACGGAGCACTTCATTTCTTCACTGACCTTGCCGTCCTGCTCCCGTCTCAGCCCTCCATTAAGCTGCCATTAGTCTGGGATTTATAAGGTGTCACTGGCCATTCAAGAGACAGCAACAGAGGTGTGGCTGAAAAGTGGGACAATAAAGAATGGAAATGATTTTCATTTCTGTTCAAGTCAGTGTGATAACAAAACCATAACTGACCCGGGGACAGAACAAGACCCTGTCCAGCCAGGTGCATATAAATGATTCGTAACCTTTTCAGGAGGTACCTTTTCTCCGTTGGACCAAGATGCTCACGGTTTCTGCCTACCCATGGTTGGAACACGCAAACCCTAGGAAGTGATCAGCAGCAGTGACGTTGCAGTTTTCCAGAAGAGAATCTGTATCTCGTTCTTCCTGTGGGTTTCTAAACAATAGAGGACATTTCATATGTGAGAATTTTTAAGGAACTAATAAGTTTTTGACTGAACCAAGTGTGAAAATGTTGTGTGGCAGTGGACCACGTGAATTAGGTAATTTTAGAGTGTTTTCTAGGAATTTTAAGTGTTACAAACTTTAATTGAGTAGGCAGGATTATATTAGTTTGTGTTTAAGATATACAGTGCAGCTTTGGAATTCTTTAGTTAGACTTCAATTAATTTTAAAGAAGAGTGGTATTCCTTTAGGGCTGAAACTTATTTTAATTTCACAAATTTGAAAATAAAACTCTGACTTTTGATTTAATAAGGGAAGAAGCCCCTGGCATCCACGTTTTAAGTTATTACTCTTATTCAGGACTAGTAATATCCTGGGTTGTGAATATAATCTTAAAAATTAAAGTTTAGGAAAATGTGTACACGTGCAAATTAATTTTTGGATTAGCTTTCTATTATTCAGCTAATGTGACGACACCTCTCAGTCCCAATTTATTTAGCACGTAGGAAGAGTTGATTAGTGATTGAAGCTCTGAAAAAAGTCAGCCTGTTTCCTCAGTTCTCTGTGTTTTGAATGACCCGTGGGCTGGGCCAGATATTCTGGCCCAGAGATAAAGTTGATGAAAGTCAGAGCTGGGGCTTTCCTACCTGTGTACTTACCAGTCTTCCCCGAAGCCACAGTCTGTCTTTTGATAGCCCTAATAATTAATTTGGTCTTCTCTCTTCTTCCTCCCCCGCCCCACCTTCTCCCTGTCTGTTCACAGGTTATCTTGACGAATCAAATTACAACCCATCTGAGCGGAGCGCTAGCTTCTCAGGCAGACCTGGTGTCTCCAGCTGATGATTTGTCCCTGTCTGAAGGTAAGGGATCTGTCCTGGAGAGGCTGAAACTTGACACTGACATACAGCCCCACCACCTCTCTGCCCCCTGTTGGGAGCTGGGAGACTCAGCTAAGAGGCCCTGGCCAGTGTACCCAGCCGAGGAGCCTGGCGATTTAGGCTCGGCCACCTTTCCTGGCATCCAGTCCCTTATATTTGGAGAGTGTCTTGCTCTGTCACTGTAAGTGAGCTTCCTTTTTCACCCAAGTCATCTTAATAGGCACCCATCACCTCCACCTTGAGGCTTATCACTCCCCAATAGGTTGTTTTGGGTTCTTAGTATGAGGGCTGGTGAACTGCTAACTGATGTGGTTTATGAGACTGATGCTCAAAGGTTGGCTTTACCAGTGGTCTCTCAGTGACTTAGCCCCTTTTCTGTGCTGGGTGCTTTTAGACCATTGTGATGTGCCAGTGATGTGGCATTCCCTATCAGCTTTACAGAAAGACAAAGGCAAGTACTCTGTGTTGGTAAATCTGCAAAATTTTCTCTCTCCTATGTTAGCAAAGGTCAGGCTGGCTATGACTTACGTAGCTAGGGGAATTACACCACTGAGCCAGTGGGTGGTTTCTAGTTTAAATGAAAGTTCTTACTTGACATTTCTGAGTTCTGCTACTTGTAATGTTTCAGGGCAGAGTGCCATGGGCCTACATGTAAGCTCCGGGCCCCTCAGAGCTTCCCTCTTTCTGAGAATCATTCCTGATGGAATATGTGGGACTCCCAGGCCTTCCAGGCCTCCCGACTGCCCAGGTGGCCTTCCAGGGGTCAGCCTCAGCTTACGGTTCCCAGGTGGCAAGGACTACACCCCTGCTTCTCGGTGGTGTTTTTTCAGAGTGAAAACTAATTCCTTACCTGAAGCCATAGTACAAGCACTCTGTGCCCTGTTTCCACATTTAGTGATGTGTTATCGTGCCCCCATCACCTGGACTTAACAACCCGAGTCATTTAATGTCCCTCCCTGCTATGCATTCCTTTCGCCATCAAGCCTCCATGGTTCTTTCCATATGTATCTGGTGTCCCTCCTTCTTTTTGTAATGTATACTGTGATCAGCTGACTTATGAAACTCACAATTGGATTATTTTAATAAAATTCCAAAATGTCTTCCTGACTCCAGACTCGACCGTTTCCATTCTGCCACTACCACGTGGAACTTGCCCAATCTGGCTTTCTTGTGCTGTGCCACGCTCCTCCTAAGAAATCTCGGAGTTTTCTAGCACATTTTCTGAGAGTGGGCTAAAATCGATAAGCTAATTTTAAAATAGTCAGGAATTTGTGATTTGTTCTCAGGGACATCAGCAAATGCTAAGAATTGGAGTTTTTTTCCTTTTTGTGTCGTGGATCTGTTTCCCAAACACTACTAGATGCATTCAATACTTCTTAACGCTTCACACCCAGTCCTTTCTTCCGGTTCGCCTGTGTTCTCGCCATCGCCGAGGCTGAAACGCTGATGCCCCGTGTGCCCACTGGCTGCCTGCGGCCCCCACGCCTGCCCCCGTGCCTCTGCAGGGACAGCTCGCCGTGTCTAGAATAGCATTTCCCTTTTTCACTTCTACCTCTTCTTTTCTTCCCACTCCCACTCCTTCGAGGTTTGTGTCAAGACCACCTCTCCCACAAAACCTCCCTGCCTGCTCCAGTGGGTCTTGGTCCCGCTCTCTGTTCCTCCTCTGTGGTCCCGCTACTGCTCCACTATAGAAAGAGAAGGTCTAGAAAAATTAACTTAACTTTCCATGGTTTCCCAACCCAACTGGCAGATATTTTAAGGACACAGACTATCTTGTGTTCTTTTTGCGTCTACGTTGTGCCGGACTAACAAAGTCCTAGGCACGCAGTAGGCTGTAAATAAATGCTGAACGAATGCCATAGTTAACGCTTTGTAAGAACAGCAACCATGAAAATCACACAAGACACCTATGAATATCATTAAAAATGGTTATAATTATTTCACACACCACACACATACAGTAATTCAGCTCTGCCACGAAGAAAGCATCTTGTTTGAAAACCAGTAAGTAAGAGCGCTCTGCTGTGTCTGGGCTTCCTAGTGTGTCTCAAGCACAGGAGAGGAGTGACACTGCTTGGGGGCGCCAGTGCAGCTGCTCCCAGAAAATGGTAAAGTCGAGTTCGTGGCAAAGGAAGGGTGACCAGCTAACTCTTCGACAACTTTTTCCTATTATGAAATCCAAGGGAGAAGGGAAACAATTGATTTTTTTTTATATATCTTTTTCTTGCATAGCTGAACAGGTAACGAGAAATATTTTTCCTGAAGTCTACAATAAAATTCCTTACCAGTGAATTAAAATGGACAAGTTTCCTAGAATATGTATACCTGTTCAAATATATGACAGTGTTTATTAATATTACCATGACTGATATGGATAAATTGCTTTGTTGCTGTGTCGGGCATTTGTGGCGTCAGCTTTGCCATCATTTTGTCAGCTCTGTGATCCTGAGTGGGTCATTCTGTCACTTGGCCCCAGGTTTTCCTGTTAAATGACAAGTTGGATGAATATACGATCATTGAAGTCTTTCTCTAACGTGGTAAGATCATGATGTGGGTCCGAAGATCAGGAGCATTCACTACGTGATGGGGTTTTAAATTCTGACTTTTCAGACTGGGAAGAATGACTTTGTTGTCTTAGATTAAGCATAATAGAAAGGATCTTCAGAAATCTTAGCATCGATACCTTTGGCATGCCTCTAACAGTCCCTCGTCCATATTGCTCTCTCTCTAATGTAAACACTTCAGGTCTTGTCCATCTGCCTCTTGCTCTTTCTGCCTTTCTTCCTCACAAGTGTGTGCACAAGAAGTGGATGCAAACCAGGGCAAATGAGAAACACACCCTAATGAGTGAGCTCAAGGTTCACTCTGTCCTATAACAGATTTGAGCTGCAGCGCAGAGGGCACAGCTTAAACAGCACTCCCTTGAAAACGGTGGTGGGGTGGGAACAAGGGGCTACAGAGCAGCCAGCGATGAAATGGTCTGAGTTGACCTGAGAGGAGTACCCCGCAGGGGCTGACTCAAGGAAATGAAGTCCCTTCTGCTCTGACACAGAGCACGGAATACAAGTGACCTGGCCCAGCTGAGAGATCTCTTCCATCCCAGCAATCCTGTACTATTAATATCTGCCAGCTGCAGGCCTAGAGCGTCTGCCTGCTGAGATCAAAAGAACTTCTGTCTTAGCTGGAGCAAGGTCATCTGCACAGGGCTGTAAAAGCAAGTCCTGGCTGGCTCAGCGACCTCTGTAGGGGAGGAGAAGTCAGGACGTGGGGAGGTGCCCTCTCACGCTCCTTTAATCTCGGCTGACCAGCTGTTGCCCTCCCAGTGTTTGTAAAGTTGAGAGTCCTTTGTTTTAGTGTTGCTTGTTTTTCTCTTTTCTCCCTTACTAAATGTGTGGCTAGGTTGTCGCTTGGATTATGTAGACCCATGTTCTCCCCTTGGGTCTGTGGGATGATTCCCTTCGCTGAGGTTTCGAGCCTGTGTTGAACTACCCAGCTCCCAGGAGGGAGAGCTGCAGAGGGAGAAGCGGATCCCAGAGGCCAAGGACTTGCCCGACATCGCTCCTGCCACGTAGCCTTGTGCCTTGAGAAGGAATGACAGGACAAATAATTTTCCCCATTTCATTAAAATGCCTCCTCCTATGTGTGATGTGCTTATCGATGTTTAGCCTGCCTTTTCCAAACGCTGTTTCATTCGGTTGGGAGAATGGAACTTGCAAGACTTGATGCAAATTGACCAAAGTTATTCTGTGAACCTAAGGGCAGAAATCAAGATTTTTTTTTTTAATCATCTATGTGGTTCTTGAGCAGGTACTGAGTTAAAGTAAATCATCTTGCTAAAGTAAAGCAAATTGACCAAAGTTATTCTGTGAACCTAAGGGCAGAAATCAAGATTTTTTTTTTAATCATCTATGTGGTTCTTGAGCAGGTACTAAGTAAAGTACCTGAGTTAAAGTATTTTCTTCTTCAGTTTTTTATTTTGGTGATGGAAACTCTGGCATCTAGGGTGTTACAGAGTTCAGTGACTGGCCGTTGACTAGGGTATCGTGACTGTTCTGTGGCCAAGGTCATGTTCCTTAGACGCCCTGGCCAGTTCTTCCTGGCGGTCATCGAAGATACTGAGGATGATTAGATCTCGGTCATAGGGAATACTCCTTTTGCCCATGGTGATCAGCAAGGAAAGGACTTAACAGTCCAGCTGGCCAAAGACACCATATCTTATTCTGCAGTCACCTGGGATTCAAACAGAAGGACTGAGAACCCCTTTTCAACCAGGCACAGTTGGTGGGCGAGACTGAGGTACGGCGACAGCGGGCCCTGTGTGAGACAGAAGCTCTGCTCCCCCTAGACCATCAGCGCTGTTCCCTCTGGTGATTCGGCAGGATAGCAGTTCCTTCGTTGTGGCGACACAGCCACTCCAGCTGCCCCAGGAGGCCTCGTGGAAGGGAGGACTTCAGTAGGCGCCGTCCTGGCATCCCCAGCATCCGGCATGCCAGTATTCTTTCTGCAGTGATAGTTTTTGATAGATAAGAGCTCTTCAAAACTAAAAATGAAAAGTGCATGGATGGGTCAAGGAAAGAACATAAGAAAAAAAAAAAAGCAGTACTTACTAGAACCAAGAGTGGTTTCCAGTTTTTGTATTGGAAGGCTTTTTAGTTCGGTTGAATTGATGTGCAAGAGAAAGTATGTTAGGATTCATACTCCCTAAGAAACCATCCCTGCAAAAAGCTGGAGTCCATTTGAAAGATTATACGCAAGTGCGTGGCTTGTGTGTCTTCTAAAATAAATTCACCAAGTAACAACGGCCCAGAGTGGCTGGGGCGAATCAGGGGCTCGTGGTTGTGAAAGAAGCGAACTTCAAAGCGTGGTATGAATTTTCAAGTTTTATTTCCACTCTTGCTTTCCAGCTGGATCTGCTCTGGATTTACTGCAGGATGTTTGAAAACGTGGCTCCCTGCTAATCTCAGACAGTTGCTATGATCAATGGTTTCTTTCATTTCCGATAAAAAACACTGGTGTTTCTGCTTAAATTGTGTGTACTTTCAGCTTTATTATTATAGTCGTAATTTATTGTCCAGCATTACCCAAATTTGTAATCCATTAACCGCAGACTTTGGGGTGGGTTGGTCAAGTTCGCAGGACTCTCTCCACACTGGAGCTCAAGGCCCTCCGCCGCCCAGGCCGAGCCGCATGCTCCCGGGTTTGGGAGGACCACGCACCGGGAGGACCATGCACCAGTCGGCCCAGGTGGAGAGACTTGAAAACCTCCACCTCTCAGGAGTGTGGTGCAGGTCGGCTGTAATTAGAACTTTGAAAACATGAAGTGTCACCATGTAGTTAATGTAAGGTTAACATTAACAGCTGTGATCAACATTGTTAACATTACATTTCCATAGCATTTTAAAATGTCTTAAAATGATGAATCACTTACTCTCCCTCAAGCCACTGGAGCATGAGGAAGAGAAGGGAACTGCTCAGGGGCCACGCAGTGAGGGAGAGACGGTGGCGCTGGGAGCAGAAGGCGGAGCCCCTCCCTTGAAAGCCTACATGTGGGCACTGCTGCCTCTTAGGAGTGGGTTCGGGATAAAAGTGTCTAAGTGTCCTGGGGACCGTTCTGTTTTTGATTCCAAAGCCACAGACATATACATAACAGCACACAACTGACTTCCAGCCATTGTTCAGATGCCACGCGAGACCTAATTTATAGAAGATTAAGAGCACCAGAAACCTGTGGCGTTTAGCTAAAGAAAGCCTAGATATCTTGTGAGCTGGGGGTGGCTAGAGTTGAGAGCGACTGGCCACAGCTTACAAATGTCTGCAAATCTCCAGAGGGAGAGGCGTTGAGGATTTTCAGCAGGGAGGACAACGGGAGGGCGCGGCACTGCAGCAGAGGGGTCCAATGGGAAAGGAAGCATCGAAGCCCCGGGAGCTCTGTTTTGCTGGTGACGGTTTGCCGACGGGAGACACCTCTGAAGCCCCATCAGATCAGGTGGGAGCCAGAGAGTAGTCTTGGAGAAGCAGTCTCTGAGATGGTTCGTGGGAAGCCTGGGCGAGATGTTTTGAAAATATTTTCCCCTTACCCTCAGACCTCTGCACTCTTTAGAAGTTACTGGTTAATGTCCCAGACCTGCACACGTTCATGTTAACATCTCAGTCGTGAAGGCAGATGGACAAGAGAACACCCAAGCCAATTTTGTTAATTGCTTCAGCTACAGAGATGGCAAGGCCAAGAGCCCAGAGAATGGGATGCTAAGAGGTGGTGTGATCCCAGTGGCTTCCAGCTGGAGGGATTCTCTGAGAAGGGATCCTTGTTTACCATCCTGTAAGAGAACCCTATACCAAATGCGAGAGGCGTCTAGGTCAGATGTCATGACGAAAGAATGGCTGGTTTCTAGGAGCGGAGCCCAGGTGGTAACAGTTTGTGTGGCGATGTGGAATGCATTTTTGATGTTTACTAGGATTTGGGGAGGATTGTAACAAGTCTGCCGAGGTGGTCTGGTCCAAGCATAGTCCGGCTGAGCTCCGACCCAGGTTCAGATCTTTCTGACGGCTTTGCTTTTCTTCATTTTTCTGGTAAGCCACTCCATAAATACTAGTTGGAGTAAACTGTATTTCATTGAGTCATACTGACAGTTCCTGTGCATCAGCTGCATTCCTGCATATATCAGCATAGTTTTAGAGCCATGGTCCCTCCCTAAATTTTCTCTTGGCGAGATGAGCAGACCTTCAAGTTCCTTTCAACCTGCTGATTTCATGAGTTGTGGAGCCCCTACCCCATGCACTCTGTTAAAGTTACAGGAAATCCAGAAGCATAAAAGATGGGGTCCCTGCCCTCGATGTAGTTACAGCGTAGTTCGAGAATAATTCTACAGGAGAACAACGTTTGGCAGAATGTGTGCAGTGCTTGCGGACAGTGCGGTACGCCCAGAGGCTCCAGGATTCAGGAAGAGGGCGTCTTTCAGCAGAGGTGAATCTGAAGGGTCCGGGGAGGAAGATGTGAGCGATGAGCCCTGAGGGATGGATGTGATTTTAATAGGCAGGAATGGATACGATTTTAAGTAAAGATCAGGGAATGCTATGAGCAAAGGCGTCAAGTTCACAGTGGGCCATGTCTGCCCTTGTCTCCTCCTCTCAAAAGCTGTTCTAGCCACCCAGCCTGCCCTTCTGTCCCTCACGCTGACTGCTGTGTTTCTGCCTCTGGGCTTTTGTGTCTGCATGCCCAGGACGGAGCACTTGTCCTGATCACCCTTTGGCCTGCTCCCCCACTGCACCTCACTCCAGTGTCACCTCCTCCGAGAGGCCTCCCTTCGCTCTCCCTCCTCTATCTCCTGACCCAGCTTCCTTTTTCCTTAGGGCCCTTATCACTGCCTCACCCGTATTCTAGATTTCTTTGTTTGTGGGTTTATTGTCTGCCTCTCTTGCTTTCACATGATCTCCTAAAGGGCAGACTTTGTCTTGATCGCTTTTGTAGCCCCTAGTTCCCAGAGGGTACTCAATAAATATGGGATCTATGTCATAGGGAAATGCAGGGCATGCTGGGGAGGGGGCCAGGGAGCCCCATTTTTCTGGGGCTTGGGGTAAATGTAGGGAGATGAAATGCAATAAATCTAGACATAGGTTGGAGTCAGAATTGACAATACCAGACTGATATTTGGTTTCTTGCTAAAGCGATTATAACTATGCACTCTGAAGACTGGATAAGATGTGCCAGATGGCTTATGCATGGGGAGATTGATGTAAGGAGACCGTGAACTCATCAGATATTTAGGAAACGGGACACCCATTATACACCAGGAACCAAATTAGTGCTGAGGATGCCAAGGTGACATTGTAGATAGATCCGTCATTACCAAAGGCACAGTTGCAAAAACCACACCCCTTTGAAGCACTGTCAGTCTTTCCTTACGACTGGCAGTGCCGGTGCCCCGGGGGGAAGGGGGGGAGCGGCGGAGGGTCAGACTCGGGAAGCAGGCAACGTGAGGCATGGACATCTGGCCTGCCAGGTGAGGGAGCTTATGAGTTTTTCTGAAGCCTCTGTGGGAAGAATCTGAGGCTCATCCATTGGCAGCACATCATTTCCTCGATCAACAAGATTGATGAGGCTTATTTGACTGGCTAGGAATGTTTCTCTTTCCTTATAGTTCCATGTGCATCCCTTCCAAAGCCACATGCTCAATCAGAGAAGATGGATGAGTCCCCAGAGAGAGTCGGGCTGTTCTCCAGTCGAGGATGTGGAGTGATTGTGTTTCCCCACTGGAACCTTTGTTCCGTGGTTCTCAAACGTTAGCGTGCAGCCGAGTCCCCTGGAGGGGTTATTAACACACGCACTGCCGGACTCCCACTCCCAGAGTCTCTGTCTGTCTGAAGAGGGTCAGAGACTGTGCATTTCTAACAAGTTCTCAGGAGTTGTTGATTCTGCTGGTGCACAGACCACACTTTGAGAACTGCTGCTTTACTCCTTGGGTTTCTTGTCTGTGTTAGGCACCAGGGATACCAAGATGAATGTGTCTCCACCCGAGATCTGGAGGAGACACTGTCCTAAGAGAGGAGACGGGCGTGTAGAAGGGTGACGACAGGACTCTTGTGGCTGTACGCCTTCACCAGGTGGCAAGTGGCATTGTCTGCAGGTTTTGTCTCAGATCTGGGATGGGGTGACTACTAGACTGTTTTAGGGCTCTTTTCACAGTAAGAAACAAAAAGCCACTCTAGTTTATTTTTTCAAGTTCAGTCTATTGATAACAGTAGCTAATATTTATGGACCGCGTACTGTGTGCCTGGCACTATGTATCTGGTACTGAATCTGATCCTCACAACAGCACTCTGAGGTGGATGGTAATCATTATTTCATTCTATAGATGAAGGAAATGAGACTTAGAAAGCAGCACCATTACTGGCAGGGCCAGGGTTCCGACCCAGGGAGTCTGGCTCCAAAACTTACATTTTTATCCACTAAGTCCTTCTGTAAGGATACAGTTTGGATTCTCACAGCTGTGGGCAAATAGAAACTAAAATACAGCCAGATCACATGGGAAGCACTGAAACTGAGGTCATTCTCTTCGTTTTTCTTGTGTCTGTCTCAGCTTTCCATGGCATTGACCCTTGACCCTATGATCTGATTGGCCCAATTTGCCTTTTCACCACTGGTGATTCTGTGGATGGGCCAAGAAGACGTAGGATTAAAAACATGGCCAGTACGTCTATTCTTTGAGTAGGGTTCATGGATAGGAGGCATTCCCCCTTTTAAAGGGTTATGTAGCCCTGACTGGTATGACTCAGTTGGTTGGGCACAGTCCCACAAAGCAAAAGGTCACCAGTTCGATTCCCAGTCAGGGTCGGTGCCTGGGTTGTGGGCCAGGTCCCCAGTTGGGGTGTGTGCAAGAGGCAACCAATTGATGTTTCTCTCACACATTGATGCTTCTCTCCCTCTCTTTCTCCCTTCCCCTCTCTCTAAAAATAAATATATAAAATCTCTTCTTTAAAGGGTTATGTAAGGAGGGCAGATCTCTTTAGAAGGGACAGCCTTTGAAGTGAATGCCCCAACATAACATCTAGTAGAGGACTTTGTCCAGGTGAGCAGATATTATTGTAACTTTGCTAAGAGGGTCTGTGTGCCTCTGTCTGTCCCTTCTGCCACACCCATTCTCGGCATTCTCCCCTCCTTCCACGTCAGAATGTTGACATTACCTACCTATTACTAGTCCGTGTCTTCAAGCCAATGTACTGGATTTAAGGAAAAAACTTGAAAACAGGTTTTTCCCAGTCCCAGCTCTGGTTTTCTTCACACCCATAGTCAGCCTTAGAGTTTCTCTTCAGGGGAGAGGGAGAGGTTTCTTCTGTTCATCCAGAACCCACTACCTGCTCTAAACCGTCACTATCTGATAAGATGTGAGGCCTAGAATCACCTGTGTCTAAGCCACCTCCTACTCAGGAAGCAAGACAGAGGTGCACCAGCCCCAATCATATCCCAGGCTCAGCCTCTGTTCACCGCTGCTCAGGGCAGACAAGGCCCGGGAAGCCAAGATGGCAGCTGGATAACCGGAATATTTGCGTTGGGAACTGTGTGTCTGGGAGTTACATCTTTTCCAGTTTATGATATTCTTGAGCAAACGTACTCTCTATTCTCAGGATACATCTCAGTTTTATGGGTTAAATGTAACAGCGTGTGTGTGTGTGTGTGTGTGTGTGTGTGTGTGTGTGTTGGTGAGGGGTTTCTGTATTTTAGTAGAAGACAGTGAGTTCTTTTTAGGTTCTGGTGTGGATTTTCTTAACCATGCTTCTCTGTTATGGCCCCTCGCCAGCCGCTAAGAGAACCTATGTTTCCTGGAAGCATTACTTCCAGCCACAGACACTGGAGGATATACCTTAGGGGGCCAGGGATTTGTTTTGTTTTTAAATATAGGATATAGATAAAAGAAGCTAGAAAAGTACCAAAGAAATTGCCTTTGAGCTGAATGGCCAGGAGAACATGCCCGAGCCCCCACTCCCCCCGCCCCCGCCGCCCAAGAGAGCTCTGGACCGGAAACAGAATGAATCGTTGAAATCTTGGAGGTACAGCCCGGAGACAAACCTCAGTAAGGATGGGGCTGCCAGAGCCCAAGAGTGCAACCAGCCAGAAAGAACCCCCCTGTTCCTTCAAGGACCACTCTGGAACCAAGGGAAATAACTTGTACTTTGATGTGATAGTACAACATTAAGGTAAATTTACAAAAAAATTAATCCTGTCTTAGAATCATTAGAATATAAGCACCCTGAGGACAAGAATCTCTCCTCCTTTGTTTACTGCTAGATCCCCAGAACCCAGCATAGTACCTGGTAAGAGTAGTTACTTAATACATACTTGATAAGTGAATGAGGCACCTATAGCTACAAGACAGGACAATCAAAGGATTGTTTAAAGCTTTAGACCTACATTCGCCTAAAAGAAACACGAAGCTGATGTATCACGTATGCCCCAAAGTTCCTTCAGAGAGCCGTCAGCCCAACTCTGACCGTGTGTGATAACCACCAATGGGCAGCTCAGGGACAGTGTTAGAAAAGAAAGACCAGGAGCCTAGCAGCTGTGCTTTTGAAGGGGAAAACTCCCGCATTCGCTCAAGAGTGGCAACTGAAGTAGTGTAGTCTGATTTACAGTCAGGATATTCATCAGGTGCCTCCCGTCTCCTAGGTTCTGTGCTAGGCAGCTAGTCGGATGCAGAGACAAAAGCTACAGTCCCGGCTTTTGTGAAGCTCACAGCCAGGCACTGATGGGAATCGTTCTGGATGAGAACATAAGGTGCATTACGATAGCTCTACATTCAGATATTGCTGGGGGAGCACGGAGGAGTCTGGTTTGGGGATGGGAGCTCTCTAAGTGGGCTTTTCAGGAAGGACACACTTGATCTGGATCTTGAAGGATCAGTAGCAGTTCCCAAGAGCAGAAAGAGGAGGGGAGGGTGCTCCTGGCAAAACAAGAAGCCCAGGTAGTGGACTAGAGGCAGGGCGTTGTGGGAGACCTCCGGGATGTCCATTACGGCCGGCGTGGGGGAGGGTGGCAAGAAGGCAGTCTATAGAGACAGGCAAGGGCCGGATAGTGACAGGTCTCGCCCAGCATGCTAGTCAGTCTGAATTCTTTCCTGGGGATGGTGGGGAGCCACTGAAACAAGAAAGGGACACAGTCACTTTGTCATCCAGAGTGATTTCTCAGGTAGCAATGAGCAGGTTGGAGGGGATGAAAATAACTAGAGGCCTTGGATTTGGATCTCTGCGAGGGGGGTCACTTTTGCATGGGGCTATCCCTAAGTTTCTTAAGGTACTGGGAACTTTCTAATCAGCTTTGACCATTCCAAATGCTGGGTGGGCAAGTCTGGTTTGGATTTCTACCTCACTAACCTGGGAGAGGTTTCTTTGGTGCATTAGGCTTCTAAGTAACATCAGGTGAGCCCTCGATTTATCGAGGTACCTTATAGTTAAAAATGGCTTAGAATCTGTAATTCTCTGCTGGTTGGTGTGAGAAAAATACCAAGTGACTTAAAGTACTAAGCAGCACTATGGAAATAAGTACATTTTTATATTTCTTTTGCTAGTGATTATAATAATAACATTAAGTGCCTGTTGTGCATGAAAAACCCCAACAGCCTTTGTGGGGCTCAGTTTTTACCCCCATTTTACAAACAGAGAAGCTGAAGCACAGACTGTCTGTACAACTTGCTGATCATCCTCTCAGTACTGATTACTTGGGGATTTAAACCTCCAGGGCCTGCCTCAGCGTCTGTGTTTTTGACCAGCACCCTACACTCAGCTCTGCGAGACGATGGTACAACCACCTCCTAAAGCTTGTGATCGTATTCCTGTCCATGCTTCAATATAATGACTGTGGTCATTTCTTTGTATTCACCCTGAAATCTCTCTGCAGACAGACGTTAGAGAAAATCGTGTGTCTGCACAGTAGAGAAAGCACTGCATTGGAGATTAGGAGACCTGTGTTCAAGAGGCAGCTCTGCCACAAAACTGTTTCTTTGAGCAAATCGCTTAACTTCTCTGGCCTCGGTTCCCTCAAGCCACCTACACAGGGCCACTAGGTGATGCCCTCAAAGGGCAAGTTGATATTTTCTCTTTTAAGCTTCAGGCAGACTTTTCTGTTTGTCTTTTACCAATGAACAAAGCAAACCCCAGGCTGGACCACGCCCCCCCCCGCCCCCCGGAGCCTTGTGGCATACCCCTTTGTTACCGTTGTTGTGTTGGTTACCTAGAGCGGCAGCCTTCACATTTGTGTTAATCCACCCCCATCTTTTCTGAGCATGGAATTGCCCCAAATAAGTAGAACTGCTATCTGTAAAACATGGTGCCACTGGACCATTAAGTTATGTAAAACACATGAGAAATAGAGATTTTCTGTTAATGAGATAAGCTCTGATATTTTCTTCCCACATTCCAGTGAGTCATCACGCGTACGCCTGTCACTGATGTCGGGGAAAGTTCAAATTTCTCCCTGCCTCGTTCTCATTACAGAGCTCTCCACCATCCCAAGAGCAATGAGGCTGAATCCCAAACTTGAGCCTTGGCTTCATTCTTTCAGTTGTTCATTCATTCACTTATGGAGCACCCATAGTGTGAGGTGCTTGCTGGGCGTTCACAGGTCACATGAATAGTATCGGGCTTGGCCCCAGCCCTCTAGAACATACAGGCTAATTCTAATTGTTGTCATCCTTACCTGGCTGGAACCCCAGACTCCCTGCATACTGCAATGCAGCTAAACCTTACGTCTCAACTGCCTGGATGTGTTGCATTACAGTGGGTAGGATAGAAAAGATAAAATAAGGAAAGGCTGGAATAGGTAAAGCCACACTACAGCACAGCACCTATGAATTGCCAGAACAAGGGAGGCAGATTTTTGATGTCAGAGACACTCAAGGAAAGAAGGGAGCGTCATCATCTTCGGGTGGCCTGGGCTACCATCTTAGGATATCAGGGCGGAACAAAGATGGATTCGCTGATCGGTCCGTCCTGAATCACGGTGTATGTGGAGCTCTTGGTATCAGCCAACGGACCACCCCCATCCCTGGGTCAGACCCACTCGTAAAGCGGCAGGCAGTCCATCAGCCCCGTGTTTCACTGAGAACGCGCCAGGCGGGCCAAGGTAGCTCGGTGTAGTTTAGCACCTGTGGTGGGCGACTGTTTTCCTTGGCCAGCTGTTTAATGAGCACCAAATCAGATAAACTGCGCTTGGCTTCTAGGCTCTCTCCAGACACAAACAATTAAGTACATCCTGCTGCAATGCTTGTGCTAGGGAACCTGGCTTTCCTGCACTGATCATCTGGTTTTCCTGCCCCTTGGGGCTGGAGTTTGGAGAAATTATTGAAGCAACCTTGAGAAGGATGTTAACCCTTAAACGTTAGCTTTTTATCACCATATATATTCATAAATGGTTTGCAGCCAAAGCCTTACTAGCCAGGGCAGTTTTAAATAATGATCAAAATCATGATTTTATTAATTTTGCCCTTTACTCAGGGTTGGCTTAGAGAAGTAGGAGATTATAATTCACGAATCCTTTTCTGATTTTGTAACCATCTTGCACTCTCAAGTTGGGGTCATAACCTTGCCCTTGTTTATTCTTCTGTGACCATGTGTCTGTTGAAATTCATAAATAAAACCTCATCTAGTTGGGTTTCAAATTTTGTGAGAAATCGCCTTCCTTCATGGGAAGGCGCAGATCAGCTGAGACTGGCATGATCGATTCTAGACATGGATTGCAACAAGGCCAAGCTGCCTAGTTCTCCCACATGTCACCTAAAATTGGTATGCGTGACCCATTATGGCCTTCGGCCAACTGGAATCAGAACCACGATGGGCACGGAGGAACCATAATATTGACCTTTTGGCCTACTGATAAACATTCTTGCGAGTCTAAGTGTGCCCGCGGTTGTGATAAGTGTGTATTTGGGAAATCTTTGAAAACACGTAAGTTAGTAATATTGTTTATTTGGGAAGATGCGCTTACATGCTTTCAGTGACCAAAGAGGGATTCCAGTGGGAAGGGCCCGGTGGAGACAGTTGAGCAGGAGAGGGCATGCGACCCACCGAAGGACAGAGTCCGGCGTGCCACGCAGTGACCTGCACCAACGGGAAAGGAATCTAGAGAGGCGAGGAGACACAGGAGAAAGGAGGTGACTTATGTTGACAAACCACCATTGTTCAGGCTCAGTGGTGATGAGAAGGGAAGTCCAGAAACCTACATGACAGCTTCTCTTGGACTGGCTGAAAATATTGATTTTTTTTTTTTTTACCTGGAATTTGACAGGGTCAGTTCACGTCTGGGTTTTCAGCACGTAGTACAGGGCCCTTTTGTCTCGGGAGGCGGCTGGACTGGTTTTTCCTCCAGGCAGGTGCACAGAGGGCGTTTATTGTAGCCGGGAACACAAACACCGAGCCCCTCGGCCCCGATCCACACACTCTCCAGCGTGGCTCAAGGAAATAAAGTGAACAATGTCTCTTGCAACAGGCGAGCACTGTAAATGCCACTCCTGAATGAAATATTTCTTAAAACTTTGTATCCGTAACTTGATCGTCTCTTAAAACTTAATTATATGTCAGGGAAAGGAAGCTATTGGCTCCTCCAGCTGTCCAGGTTGAACAAGAGCGCACAATGGAGCATATCCGATTCGCGGCCTTGCTTAGGTAATCAGATTAATATCTCCTGAATTGAATTTACCCTTTTGATACGGAGTCTTTCAGCTGCCTTGTTTCACATCTCAAATTCTGACAAAGCTGTGCGGCCTTTGAGTAATTTCCCTGAAATCTATATGCGGGAAGCCTGTGCTCTTTCGAGCACTTTTTTGGGACTTGTACCAATTAAATCTGTTTCTGGCACACTTTTAATGGCATACTTTCCCCTGAGTCAACAACTGCTCTAAAATCTGAGGTCATTTGTTTAATTTGAAAGCAAAGGTTATGAAACGACCATTTCAGGCTTCACCAGCCAAGCCCCTGTGGCTTTGAAAGTGGCGATGAGACAGGGGAAAGGCTAATAAAGTGGGTTTCTTACACACAAAATAAATTAATTACTGTGTTTCTGTTAAATCAGTATGAAACCAGGTCTGTCCACACCCTCCCTGCCAGCCTCGCTGTCCCTTTCTCTTCAAAAACATCCCCTTCTTCTGGGGCTCTGGGGCTCGTGATTGAAGTTCACCCTTTTGCTGTTGTTTTTGCAAAACAAACATCTGGACTGGATTTTTGTCAGCTGGGGTTGAGAGAGAACTGTAAATGATGCAGTGATTTTTTTTCATCCTTATTAAATTTATTTATAGCCAGTCTAAAGCCAGGAAACATGTTTTTAAATGGCTAGAGCTCTTGATTGGAGGTTCTCGAGGAACATACAGTGGATGGTATTTTCCCCCTGCTGTTTCTAAACAGTATCCAGGGTAGAATTACATAATTCCTCATTTTGGTGTTTGTTGGGTTTTTTTTTTTTTCTGAAGGACCCTTCATTAGGACGTTTTGTGCGTCAGAATTCTTCCATTGTAATAGCTTATTTAATATGCCTTGTTTTCTGTTAGGGATAGAAAAGGGAATGTCACTGGTATTTCAGAAAAATTGCAATGATGAGAGTGAGTTTCTGATTATCTGAGACATGAACCAGCGACTCGGGTATTTCCTTTTGCCAAAAGAACACACCTCAGATCCTATTCCTAACCTTTCCCACTTAACAACCTCTAAAATCTTAAAGCTGCCAAGTCTTAAAGAATCTCATTCATTTTCTCATTATTTAAGATAATAAAAGGCTCCACAAGGGGCTAAGTAAAATAATTTATAAAATTCTTTGCTGTGCCCTTAGACCTTATTAAATAACAATGCCTTGGGGTTTACATAATTATTAAAGAAACAAAACCTTCTGGAGGAGGCTGAGCCAGATGAAGATTTTTGGAGGTCCCTGACAGTTTTGTGATTTGAGATGATGCTTTCATTTCATTCATTGTCATTTGAAAAAAGAAGGAAGGGAAGGGAAGGGAAGGAAAGGAAAACGAGGCTGTTTGGGAATGAGGTTTGCTACCCACAGGCATTTTCTTCTCCAGAGAAGAGACCGGTTCTGCTTCCTGCCACCCAAGTCAGCCATCCTCAGCCTGAACAATGGAGCTTAATGTTCTCCATCTTGCTAAGGGTTAGTCTCTCTTGTTATGAAAGTGAATTGAAACCAAATGCACTTTCTATTGGAAAAGCTGCCATTGATCTCAGCTCACAGACAATGCTAAGAGGGACGGCGCTTACAAACAGGGAAGAAATCCTTGCTGTCGTATCATGATGCCAGTTATTTCACTGTGAGCCCCACGAATACAGCTCTGATGCAGCCACGCTCCACTTCATGATGTTCCTGTGTCGCTCGGCGATTCCACATCCAGTTCTTAGAAATGGGAGCAGTTGATTCAGTGCATTACCTTGCTAATGAACTGGGAAAGCTATTCTTATAGCAAGACCCTTCCTTAACTAAGAGGTCATGCTCTGCACCAAGAAAGGCAGCTATTTCACCTTTCCGATAGGTAGCGTTTGAGGCACAGTGGCCTCATCAAATGTGGGTGTCTGCCGCCTCCCACATGCCCGTTACTACAGTTAGAGCCAAGTCAATGGCACTGATCCCGGCAGTGAGAGGAGCCACAGTGAGGTCATCACTCATCACTAGCACCATGATCGAGGGCCCTGGAGCAGCAAATGGTAGGTGCGAGGGAAAGGACGTATGTTTTAAAACAGGGAGAAAGGAGAGTTACAGACACATACAAAGAGAGGTGAAGGGCAGAGATGTCTCCAGCTGGACATTAAGCACCACTGCATTTTCCAAGATCCTGAAGCCAAATAATTCCTGCTAGTTTACTTTTATTGTGTTTGGCGATGACGGTCAGAGGGTGGGCGAAGGTGCGTGGAAAACCGCTGCCGCCGGCCCCTCCGCACTAGGGGCGCGGCGTTCTCGGTCCACACTTTGAAACTGCTATGATCTGTTTCCCCAACAACAATGACAAAAATAATGAAGCTTGTAATCACTTTTACGAAATCCCCCTAAAGAAGCGTCCTGAAATGCTGGACTGTTTGCAGAACAATCTAACTTAACGGTAGAGTCAGGAACCCTGCCTGAGAGGCATGGTGAGAGGACCGACCGCTGGTGCTGGACACTAACGGTTGCTTCCTCTAGCCACGAGAAATGAATAATCATGGAAATGGTTATCCTAGCTGTGACGCTTAGGGGCTTTTGGTAGAATGTGATGGTATTACATAAGGCATATTCTTAGATGTACCAGGATGATGTATGTGAGTCAACTGGACGGGCTATCATGGGAAGACATAATTTGATTAATGTGAGATTTTTTCATAAGATGTTACTTGATTTTGCTATATTTTATGTTAGTTTGGAGCCATTAATAGACATGGACATTCTTTTGGTTATATTCCTGTTTTCTATAACTTAAGGCTTTTGAAATATTTTTTTAATTTTTAAAATATATATTTATTGGTTTTTTTAAAAGATTTTATTTATTATTTTCAGAGGGAAGGAAAGGGAGGGAGAAAGAGGGAGAGAAACATCAATATGTGGTTTCCTCTTGCACGCCCCTTCCTGGGGACCTGGGCCACAACTCAGGCATGTGCCTTGCCTGGGAATTGACCTGGCAACCCTTGGTTTGCAGGCTGGTGCTCAATCCAGTGAGCCACACCAGCCAGGGCTATTTATTAATTTGAGAGAGAGAGACATCCGTGTGAGAGAGAAACATTGATTGGTTGCCTCCCATACGTGCCCCAACTGGGGATTGAACCCACAACCTTTTGGTGTACAGGACAACTCTCCAACCAATTGAGCCGCCTGGCCAGGGTGAAATATATTTGTTTTTAATCAGCCAGTTGCCTCATAGAGCCTCCTGGGGAGGGTTGTAAAGCCTCATGGGGACGGCCACATATCTCCTGGGATGACCTATATGATCACCACATACGAGTATTAAAGGAGAACCCCACACTGGTGCCAGGACTGTTACAGGTCTGACTGCTTCAGGGGGCAACAATCAGGCAGAAGAGGATGGTCTTTAAAAAGCAGATCACTTTTCTCTCTAAAGAAAGCTAGTGTGTCTAAAACAAAAATAAATTTTACTGAGGGGTAAGCAGCCTTGCCCCTCTGAACCTGACCCCAGCTTTTTTTCACTAAACCCCTTTGCAAGTCTTTTCACTTCCTCTCTCTCAGACTTCCCCAAGACAGCAGCCATATGCAGCCTCCCCTGTGGAGAAAGTTCCAGCCATGCTGTTCTCCTAGCACTGGAGACAAAACTGTTGAGATAGTTGCCTCTTACCTCCTCATCTCCCATTTTTCCAGGCCTGCATGTCTCATCCTCATATGCATGAAACTCGGAAAGTTTCTGTTAGTGGAGGAATGCAGATTAAAGTGTTGGTACCAGGGCTACTTTAACTGCAGCCCAACATGCAATCTAGTAAAAAAAGAAAGAAAGAAAAACCAACAAAATCAATTTTAACAGACTACCCTTAGGCAGCTTTGTCTGTAGAGGAAATAATTGCAAATAAATGAGACTTAAAGTAGGCCATTTGGGAAGCAGGCAATGACTATTTTAAAGGCTTGAAGTTCTAACCTATGTGTACGCTTTTCTCCCCTTGTCTCTTGCAAACGGATAATGGTTTACGTCAAGAGAAAATTCAGGGGGAAAAAAGCCTTTTTTTTTTATTTCCAGGAAATCTGGCCACTGTGTACTGCAGCCAGTGATAAATGACAGTGCCACCAGCAGTGACCTAGGACATCCTGAATTCTTGCTCTAATGAAGCGCTTGCATTCTCTTTTCAAAGGGTATCCTGTTCCTATTGCCATCCCCCTGCTCAAAATCATCTTCGTCCCCTGTGTCATCGCACTTAAAACAGCCTGAGTGCTGGTCCAAGGGCCTGCACATAGACGTCGATGTCGTGGGGGAGAGGGGCGGATGAAAGAAAAGTAACTGGATATGGGCCCTGAACATATTATAATTCAGCAGAGTGACTGAAACTCAGCTGTTATTTCATCTCATGTTGCATAAATCAAACATTATCTCATCCATTTGTGGGGTAACCGAGTGCTGTTTATCCACACGAACCCAAGTCCACATAGGATAGTAGCACAAGGGAGGAGAAATGTGGTATTGAAAAAAACAACAACGCGGTTCTGTGAGAGGTGTCGCACCCAGGGGTAAGTCAGAAACAGAGCAGCTGTTTCTGATTACGAAGATTGATTCACTTGGTCCTCCCTGGCGCTACCTAAATAAGTGGGAGGAGCAGCCTCAGGTTCCCTGGAGCCACTCGGTTGCTTTGTGTCCCTGCACGTTGAAAGCAGAATGTAGAAGCAACCCACTGTTCTGCCTCCCCACGGTCTGCCAGTTTAAAACATGTTGCAAACTCAAGTCCAGCGGGAGAAGACTCTATTGCTTTATTTCTTTCCCACCCAGCCGGCAAGGCAGGGTTGGTGGGACAGTCCAGGCTTCACAGACCATGCTGATCCCTCAGTCTTAAACCTGGTGTCATCTGAGGGGGCTGGGTACACCCTTTACCTGCCCTGAACCAAAGCAGCTGGAATTTTGGGGTGGGGAGGCCAACCCTAGAAACAGCCTAAATGTTCTCGAAGCCCAATTAAACTAGAATGTCTTGTTAGCAGTTCCTTCCAGTTTATGGATTTTGCCAGCAGCAGCATCAAACTTTTACTGTTTTCTTTTCCACTGTCTTATTCTGGTTGATTTTGAGAGAGAGCTGTATCACTTTTCTATGTGAAGAATTAGTAGAAGATAAAATATAGCTATGAGAATTTGGATAATACTGAAAATACTAGGAAAGAATTGGAGGGAGGAGCCATTGTTAACGAAATAGCCTTGTTATAAGTATTACGCTTAGAAGAGAAGCATTAAGGCCACTTGGGCTATCTCTGCCTAAAAATACTTTTATTTTCTCAACCACAGAAAAAGCCCTTGCTTAGGGTGTCTTGAAGAGTTAGAACCTGGGGTGGTTCCAGCACTGTGCATCAACCACCAAATGTTTATAACTTCCAAAGTTTTGAGGGAAAGGGAGTGATAGAAGTTCTGAGGTCTTTGCTGGTTTTTTATCAAAAACATTCAGTTCCCAGCAGGCGATTACAACTGTGATTGCTTATACCTGGTGAATTCTAATCTTCTTTATGGGAAGGCCCTGCATGCGTGTGGGGGTCTTCCCATCTGCCTCCTTTGTGAATCTCTCCTCCTTTCAGTGCCTCCAAACTCAGGCCCCAAAGAGGGGTACAGCAGCTGAATGGCATGCTCTTGGGCCTTGGCCCAGACATGTATCTTTCTGGAAGGATGACTGAATCCCGTTCTTAAGTCTAAAGTCGCCCTTGATTAGCAGCTCCTTTTGTTTGTTGTTTTTAACGGCATCTCTGTCTTTCATGGGCAGCTTACAGGGATGTGTTTGAGAGCCCCTTCCAGCTGGGACGCTGCCCAGCTCCCACCAGCTGAGTCGGGGGATGGCTTCCCTTCAGTTCCGCTGCTGCCTGTGCACTACAAGGACTCCACTTCCAGCCCTGGCCACAGTGGCCCTTGTCTGCTGTGCAAACTTGGCTCTGTTCTCCGGGTTTTCATTCTCCAGCCATCTGGGCATTTTGAGCACCCCTCTTATCTTAGTACCTTGGCACTCAGGACCACATGCCATCCTATCATGGAGATGGGAACAAAGAAATCCTTCATGTTTGGCCTGCAGTTGCCTATGGACCATCATAGGTTGAGTGACAGTCAAGGAGATTATCGGGGTCGGGGATAGGTGATAGTGATGTAAATGGTTTTGCTGAGAGAAGACAAACCGAATGGTGTGACAATAGCAAGGATTGTTCAGTACCAGGATTCCAGGTGACTGGTTTCCTGCTTTTTCCCTTGGCTAATGGAGGAGCCAGGAGCTAAAGACCTCCGTGGCCTCTGATTGCGGTAGCCTCTCTAGGCCTACTGGCCTCAGTTTAGGGGCTAGCAAGGGCTGTGTGCCAGAGGGGCAAATGTAGCTTCCTACTGAGAATTCGGTGTACATCACCAGCTTTTAAAATGCCTCCTTCCACCTCCTCAGTTTCTGATTTGGAGAGGGGTTGATCAGAGTCATTCACTTGCCAGACAGGCGTCTGGGACGATTAGTTCCGAGAGTGCTGACAGCACATTCCCTGTAAGCGGTCTGCCTCGAGAAAAGCAGACTATCAAAGGGCAGTCCCACTGCCCAGGCTGCTCCCACTGCACTGTGCCCTCTCCTGTCCCTACCCCCAGCCCTCTGACCCCTGCGCACTCATTCAGACCCCTCACCCTGTGCAGACCTCTCCCAGAGGTGGTCACAGAGGCAGCGGCCAGCCAAAGAAAATGTAGCCCAGCAGCGTTAAGTCATTTCAATTTTTAGACCTTAGTATTTGGGTGGGGCTGCAGCTTCTTGAAAGGCAGACCTAACATGCTTGCTTCTCTTCAGAGAATCTGATTTCACATTTGGCTGCTGGTCATTTGGTAACTGGCATTCATTTATACATTGAAAGCCCAATGCTTTCACACTTGGTTCTACAGAGCAGTAGAATATTAACACGACATGTCTTAATTATGGAGCCAAAAAGGTGATGCAACCTCATTTCACACCAAAGTGGGTGGGTATATTTATTCATGTTTTAATAGTTGAGGGCAGCAGAGACACAAGGGAGGGTCAGAAATTCCTTCAGAATCATCCAATAAGTCCAAGTTTTGATCCTCTGGTCCCTATGACAGGCAATGGTGATCACTTTCCTGTAGAGCATGTGACCAAAGTGACTGGAACTGTGGGTTCTAAATATGACTCCCTCTCCCCACCCACTACTACCACCCTTAAGTTGCCAGAACCCAGTCAGTTTTCAGCAAAACCCCAGCTGACATTTTGCCTGGGTTCTCCCAGAAGGTCCTCAGTCTTTGTCTCATTTTGTGTATGCATTTCACCCAGGAAGATAGCTCTTCACATGTAAAATTATCTTCTTCCAGTTTTCAGTTTCTTTCCAAGAATCGCCCTCTGTCAATCTCTGGTTCTCTGTCTGGCAAACTTAAAAGAAACACAGTAGCGCAGGCGGATTGCTCCTCCCCATGTACATGGACAACGCGCTCACCTTTTCTGTATCTGTGAATGAGTGGGGAAGGAATGCACAGTCTCTGGCAGGGCCGGCTCTGCCGCGTGGTTTGAAGTAAACGGTCATTTATTTCCCGGTAGGAAGAGACCCTTGGAGCAGCTTGGCAGCAGATCTGTGGCCGCGTAATTAACCCAAGAACTATAGCTTTCTTCCACATAGGAGATTAAGTACCAGTTTTGGTCAGATCAAAGTGGGCCTCTTGGACTCTCTGATCTTTGCAAAGGGCTCCATGTTGAGCCAGCACAACGGTCTGCCTGTATTACTCCCTATTTCTTAATACCAGTTTTAATGTGTTTAAATAATGTCTGCCAGTATTTTTAGCACTTTAAACCCAAAGCAAAACTTTCATTTTACTTGAGCTGACTTTATATCAATTTCTACTACTAAAACAAGTCACTGTCTCCCCGAGTTTGAAGGAAAGTGGGGCTTTTCTGAATGCTCTTTGGGTAGTGTTACAATAAACAACAGCTTAGACTAATAGGGCATTTTCTTTAGGGTATTAGCAAATAGAGTTTATATAATCTCTCATTCATTTTCCTGACATATCATTGAGACAGTTTGAATGCTGGTGCTATATTCTCCATCTATAAAGTGGAAAGAACCAAAGTATTAAGTTCAGATTTGATGGATTATAAGAAAGAATGTAGACATCTGCGCGATCTATTTTGCCAAGATGCTGCCTAGAGCTTTGAAATGTTGCAGGTTACGCATCTCACCTCCCCGCAGGGGTCTGAGCAGTATATACTTTGGGCCAGTGTGCAGGAGGCCCTGGGCCAGGTGGAACTGGACGAATGAATGGCACTGGCTCCCATTCACCAGCCTGGCACTAATTATGTCCTGGACAAAGAAGTGTTTCTTGAATCATGGGGAACCACTAATGGAAATCCACTGGTGCTTTGGTGGTGGCCTTTGGAGATACTTTTATCACTTGATACCATCCTCATGGCAGGCCCAGGGAGAGGTCTACTTCAGCCAACGTGCAACATGAGGCAGAAGAAACAAGGCCTTTCTAAAGGCTGGTTTGACCTGTGGGTGGGCCCTCTCTCACATGTTTCTAATTAGGGATGCAAGAGAGAGTAGATATTCTACGGCGACTCTCCGTTCCTCCTTGGCTGCGAGATAGAACAACGGCGCCTTTGTGGTGACCTCTGAAGAGTTGTTTACACTCGGTGACCTGCCTGGGCGCTGCTGCCAGCGTGATGCTCCTCCTGGCTAACAAGGAACAGGCGTGCTGCCTATTACTACGGTGGACCCTGGGGGTCAGAATGGGAATAAGATGTTTTCCCTGCTGTGGAATTGCCTAAGTTAATTTACAGATTTTTTTTACAGATTTATTGAGGTATAATTTACATATCATAAATTTACCCATTGTAAGTCTAACAAATTCAGTGATACCTACTAAATTTAGAGAGTTATGTCACCACACCCACAATCCAGCTTTTGAACTTCAGTTGGACTTATTTTGAAACTACCAAATAATGATTGTAATTGGAAGGCAGGTCGTGCTGAAGTGCAAAAGAAAATTTTGAGGCTATCTTGGGCTAGGGAAGAGGACTATCCAACTAAGAGGACTATTAGTTGTTTTCATTTAAACAACTAATACTTGTACTTCAAGTTTTTTAAAGTACATGAGGCCTTCAGGTTAGCATTTATATTTAGGAAGATTTTTTATATTTTTGCCCATCTAATGCTATTACCCATATCAAGGAACCAAGAAAATGTTTGCTATAGACCGTACCTCACTTATCCACATCAGTGAATGTTTCTTGATTATAAAGAGAAGGCGCAGAAGATGAGAACGTGTGGACCCTCCCCTCAAAGGGCTTACAGTCCACTTTGAGCATCTCGTTAGGTATTTATGTGCATGCCTGCTCATTTTCAGGTGTTATGTCAGGCACTGCAGACACGTAGATGAGTGAAACAAGGTCCCTACCATAAAACCTTATAGTCCAGTGGCTTATATGTAACAGCTAATTTCAATATGATATCATAAACTCTGTGGTAGTGATAAATACTATGTGGTATCAGAAAGGTCATCAGCAAAGGTTTCCTAAAGAAGTTATTACTGAGAAATCAAAGATGTGATTAATAATTGCATCAGTCATGCTGACGTAGATCGAGTACCCTCTGTTCCATTTGGCTGAGGCTCAGTGAGATCCAGTCCCTGCCTTTGGGGGGGCTTCATCGTTAGTGGGGTGATAAGTCCATCACTACATAATTCCAGGTAGATGTCATAACTGCATAAAAGTGAAAATAGCAAAAGATGCTAGAATTTAGAGGCAAATAAGAGACCATTTCAGGGACACCTTCCAGAAGAAGTAGCCCAAAGTCTTAAAAAGCTCAGAAGCTGAATTTTGACAAGTAGGTAGAATTTCAGCAGGTGTGATCCACAAGTGAGAGCTGGGAAGCAGGGTCGAAGAAGGTAGGCTCAGGGGCAGGAGAGCTTGGAAGTGTGCTGAGAAGAGTGAGTAATCCAAGACGGCTTGATGGCTGTGTCAGAGAGTATAAACTATGGCTGCGTCTCTGTGTCAGAACCAGGCAAGTCAAGTGAATCCCACGCCCCACACTTCCCTTGACTACATCAAGGAAGGCTTTCCAGAGAAGCGTTCCTCTCACTCTGCCCCTTCTGTATGCTTTATGCAAGGTGATAAGATGATTCATTTTCTTCTGCTGGTTTTTTTTCATGATTCATCATGAGCTACCACCTATTGAGCCAAAACAAACCACCAGTGGATTTTCACTAGTGGTTCCTCATTATTTAAAAAAACAATTCTTACGACTTCCATCAAAATGGTGGAGTAGGCAGGCATGGCTTGCCCCTTTGCACAACCACATCAAAATTACAACTAAAATACAGAGCAACCATCACTCAGAACTGTCAGAAATCGAGTTGAATGGAAGTCTGACAACTATGGAATTAAAGAAACCACATCCATCCAGACTGGTGGGAGGGGTGCAGATGCAGAACAGGCTGGTCCCTCACCCATGTGTGGTAGATAAAAATTCAGGAGGGATATCTCAGGAGTGAGGAGTCTGCCCCATCCAGTCTCCTCAGCCCAGGGTTCCAGTGCCAGGAAAATAAGTTCCCACAACTTCTGACTGCAAAATCCAGTGGGGCTTGAGTCAGTGGAAGAAACTGCTGGAGCCCCAAGCTGTTCCTCTTAAAGAACCTACACATGGCTCACCTACTCAGACTCATGCCTTCTGAGCTCCAGCACTAGGGTAGCAACTTGAAAGGCACAAGTGGCATAGTGGGAAAAACTAAAGTATCTGGCATCAAGCTGAGCAGAGGCCATTGTCCTTTTTCTAAACCCTCCCCCCACAGAGCCACAGAGCTGGCAAGCTAGTGCCATATCTGAGACTCCATCAACCTGGCTAACACTGTTTGACCCACCTTGGAGATCCCTAGAGACTCCACTCCACCCAATGTAAGGGCCCACCCAAGCTGCTTTTCCATATGAATGACTGATCTCAGCTCCAGCTTCAAATTTTTCTAAATCCTCCCAAACAAGCAACAGTTGGCCTAGTGAGCCCCAGGCCCTGCACTAGTAGCTGCCAGCCTAGTTTCATAGCTTGGCTTCACCTAGGAATCGCCAAGCTTAGCAAAAGTAGCAGCCATCTCAATCAGATTGCTTTATAGCTCAGGAAAGGTGACCCTATGCAAAACACAGGTGGGGGCTGACCTTGGCCTGCACCACACAGGAAACCCCAGGGCCAGTGCACCCAGTGGAAACCTACAGACCACATCGGAGAACTGTCACCCTGCCCCTGCACAGCTGATCCCCCATGGAGGGTGGAGATTTGTGGGAAGTAGTCAGAGCCAGTCCTTACAGCTGATGGACTTGGGTAAATCCCTCCCATTGACCTGCCAACAGCAACCAAGGCTCAACTACAAGAGGAGGGTGCACTGAGCCCACATGAAGGGCGCACCTTGAGTACCCAGCTTAGGTGATAGGGGAGGCTGTGCCACTGGACCCTACAGGACACCTACTACATTAGGCCACACTACCAAGACACAGAGTCAAAGCAGCTCTAGATATACATAGAAACCAACACAGGGAGGCTGCCAAAATGAGGAGACAAAGAAACATGGCCCAAATGAAAGAGCAGATCAAAACTCAAGAAAAAGAGGTAAAAAAAATGGAGATAAGCAATCTCTCAGATGCAGGTTCAAAACACTGGTTATAAGGATGCTCAAGGAACTCAGTGAGGACCTCAGCAGCATAAAAAAGATCCAGTCAGAAATGAACGATAAGTTAACTGAAACAAAAACAATTTACAGGGAAACAATAGTGGTGTGGATGAAGCTGAGAATCAAATCAATGATTTGGAACATAAGGAAGCAAAAAGCAAGCAATCAGAACAATAAGAAGAAAAAAGAATCTAAAAAAATGATGTAAGTATAAGTAGCATCTGGGGCAACTTCAAGAGATCCAACATTTACATCATAGGGGTGCCAGAAGGAGAAGAGAAAGAGCAAGAAATTGGAAATCTGTGTGAAAAAATAATGAAAGAAAACTTACCTAGTTTGGTGAAAGAAATAGACATGCAAGTCCAGGAAGCTCAGAGAGTCCCAAACGAGATGGATGCAAAGAGGCCCACTTCAAAACACATCATCATTAGAATGCCAAACGTGAAAGATAAAGAGAAAATCTTCAAAGCAGCAAAAGCAGTTAGTTACGTACAGGGGAGTTCCCATAAGACTGCCAGCTGATTTCTCAAAAGAAACTTTGCAGGCTGGAAGGGATTGGCAAGAAATATTGAAGACATGAAAAGCAGACTTACAGCCAAAATTACTCTACCAACCAAAGCTATCCCTTAGAATTGAAGGGCAGGTAAAGAACTTCCCAGACAAGAAAAAACTAAACGAGTTTGTCATCACAAAACCATTATTATACAAAGTGTTAAAGGGATTTATTTTAGAAAATGAAGATCAAAACTATGAACAATAGAATGGCAATAAATACAAATCTATCAACAATTGAATCTAAGAAACAAACTGAGCAAGCAAGAAGAACAGAGACAAAATCCTGGATACAGAGAATATTTGATGGTTGCCAGATGGGAGGGGGTGTGAGGGAATGGGTGAAGAGGTGAGGAATTATGAAGTACAAACAGGTAGTCACAGAGTAGCCATGAGGATATAAAGTACTGTACAGGAAATGGAGTAGCCAAAGAACTTATACTCCTGACCCGTGGACATGACCAATGATGGGAGGACTGGCTGAGGGAGTGGGTGCGTGCTGGATGCAGGAGGGGTAAAGGGGGGGGAATCAGGACAACTGTAATAGCATAATCAATAAAATATAACTTAAAAATAAAAAATAGTTCTTTGACTAGCACGTTTTTGTGCAGGTTGGTGAGCTAGAACCAGTTCCGTTTGTCCACTCAGCCTGGCCATAGGCCTGTTGCCCCTGGCCCAGAAGTTTCATGTACTTTTAAGAAAATTAAAAAACAACAACAACAACCTGAACTGTTGGCTGCTAGTCTTCAAAGGGATAACTTCTGTACCTAGTAGACTTAGGAAGTGGATGGGGGCATTGCTGAGAAGAAAAATAAGAAGAATGGTACCATTTGCTAAATTCCCAGGTCTCCATGGGGTAAGCCTATTTCCAAATTGAAGTTGCTAAGGACCTTGAACCTGGGGTTGTTTCTGGATATTTTGGAAAGTAAGGAATATTGTTGGCTTTTAATCAGGAAGGAAAGAACCCAGTTGGTTTTGATATAACCAAGGAAGAAAGAGTTTTGCATTTGTTTGTTTGCATGGATGGTCCACCTACTGTGTGGCCTTGTTCACAGGATGGTTGGCCTTTCCCTCTGGAACCAGTGTGAATAGCCAGGCTGCAGCTGTAGCTAAAGACCATAACTGACACTGTTGGGCATTGCCCTGCAGACACTGGAGGTTAATTTCATGGTATTCAATATATTTTTTAAAGATTTTAGTTATTCACTTTTAGTGAGGGAAAGAGAAGAAGAAAGAGAGGGAGAGATATATCAGTGTGTGGTTGCCTCTCAGCACCCCGGACTGGGGACCTAGCCTGCAACCCAGGAATGGGGCCATATTACTCAATATTTTGTGGCATTGAAACTGCCAAGGAAAATGCTTCTTCATTTGTGAAAATATAATTTCTGTACGTGTATTTGTGTGTGTGTGTGTAGAATTAAGGAACCCTGGCTGGTATGGCTCAGTGGATTGAACCAAAGGGTCACCAGTTCGATTCTCAGTCAGGGCACGTGCCTGGGCTGTGGGCCAGGTCCCCAGTGGAAGTGCGCACAAGGCAACCACACACTGATGTTTCTCTCTCTTCTTCCCTCCCTTCCCCTCTGTCTAAAAATAAATAAATAAAATCTTTTTTAAAAAAGAATAAAGGAGAGGGATTTTTGGAAGAACATAATGTATCCTGTTGATCTTTCTAGACAAGCTAAAAAACCAAGAGGTCAGTACTTTTATAAGTGTCATGTCTTAAAAGCCAGCTTAACCAATAATTATTTACATGCCACTAGAGGGGAAATCTCCTCCATTGTGTTTTTTTCCTTTAGATTGAGATACTTTAAAAAAATCCCTGAGTAGAGAAATGATATGTATATTTTTAAAGCCTGTAAATTCAGTACTGTATTTGCGCCGAAGGAATAGCCCTGAAGACCGTGCAGGTCTGGGGAGGGGCTACTTTCCAATGCAGTACTAAGTATAGGCGGGAAGTGACTTTGCTTTGACACTGTGCAGGTTAGAAAGGGCAGCTTCGTGGCCACTGTTTAGGGTTGCCAGATAAAATACAAAATGCCCAGTAAGTTTGCATTTTAGGTAAACAAGTAATTTTTAAGTATCACTACATTCCAAATATTGCACTGGGAAAAACTTACACTAAAAAAATTAATCGTTTATCAGAAACTTTAACTAGGCGTCCTTATTTTCATCTGTAAAATCTGGTAACCCTATGTTACTTCTACAGTAAAAAAGCTGCCCAAGGAGATCGGGTGTTTTTATGATTACTGAAAGTCACTATCTGGTTAGAACCAAAACAAAACAATATATAGAGGCGAAACTGAAAACAATCAGGTCAGGCACACAGAGGCAAAAGGAGCCCCTTTTTCATTTCTTTATCCCTGAGTAGCGAGCTCTGGGGGTTCGTTTCCATTGGGAATGGCCCTTCTCCGTCCACTCCAGCTCGGAGTCACACTGTAGATCACCTAGGTGGCTTCTTTGTTCCAGCTTTACCGCAGATGATCCCTTGGAAACTGGGGCTCCCTTCAAAATCAAAGCACTTGACCCAGGGTAGCTCTGGACCCTCTTGAATTCTCTCGATAAAATTCCTGTTCAGGCCGATGAAGCGGGCGCTGACTGGATGTGTCTGAGACTAGCAGTACCTGTCATTCACTGGGTGCCCAACACGTGCCGATGCTTTACGACACTACCGACCTCACCCTGCGTGAGTTCGTGCTGCACTAACAGGCGTGTGCAACAGGCACTTTTACCTGCATTTTACAAATGAGGGAATGCAGGTTCCCAAAGCTTCAGTAACTTGATGCAGGTCGCAGAGCCACCGAAAGGCAAAGCTGGGGTTGGCACTCAGGTCAGGCTGAGTTCACGGCCCCTTTGCTCGACCCCTACACACGGGGCCCTTACAGACGGGCCCCTCCATTCTTCCACGCGCTCCCCAGGCCCCCAGTGGACCTGGTATGGTAATGATCTGTTCTCTCCTTGTTTCTTACTAGCAGGAATTGATAGAGAACTGGCCGTCTCTAAGTCAGTCTTCGGCCCTAAGTCATCCTCGGCCAGCCTTGTGTGTCGTGCGGCTCTGCCAGAGATGCAGAGCTTTGGGCACTGGAAGCTGTTAACTGTGGATGCTTTCTGTTTTACATGAAAGTGGTTCAATCAATGGGGGCAGACAGCCCAGGAACTTAGTTACAACATTTTAAAATGTACCACCATTTTAATATCTTTAAAGAGCCTGAAGAGACTTTCAAGCATGAGACTGTGAAGAGCTAACAGCTCCAAGATGAGCGTACATAGGAACCCCACTAGTGTTCCGGAGTGGAGCACGCTGTCTCCACTCGGCCGAGCTGCTCTGGTGCTCCACCAACTGTCCCCGCAGAGGCAGCGGCCCCTCTGCCCCGCCCACCCCTTCCTCCAACCGTCCTCTTGGTAAAGAAATAGCAAAAATATATTGTCCGACACCAATTTCTTTTGGAGCCAGCACATAGTCCTCCTGGTTCTCTCCTTACATAACATGATTTGTCAGCATTTTGAGCTCATGAACTGAAATGTTTTATTTACTTGTTCCAGCTGGGAAAGTTCATGAAGTTGGCCATTCCATTCCCATCATCTGCTGCGGCCACAGTTGTTAAGTGTAAAATATTTCAGTGGGTGTGGTCTACCGAGTGTCCCAATGGCATTCCTCAAACTGTGGCTTGTTGGACCCAAGGGTCCGGGAGAATTTCTTTCATGGGGTCACACTGGAACATTGACTCTCTGTGAGAAGCTGTCTCAGTCTTTCCCTTCCTTCTCCCCACACACCTCCTTTCTTTCCCCGCGTGGTAGCCTGCCGGGCCTTCTCTTTGCTTCTGTGCTCTCTTAATCTGTCTCCTAGTCCCCGCTGTGCTGCATTTCTCATACTTCCTGTTTCCTTTCACCACTGACTGCCCACAGTTTCAAAAATTAAGTCCATCTAATTCTAAAAGGAAGTATAAAACCAACAAATAGGAAATTAGGAAAACTGGCAGAGTTGGGGGCTTGATGTTACAATCCTCTTCCCCAGTCCTGCGCATCTGAGGAAAGTGATCTTTCTATTCAGCCAGACTAGGGTGGCCCAGCCACTCCCTTCTCTGTTGCTCTCCCTCCTCACATTCCTCTTTCCTTGTGTAACCCCCTCCCTGCTCCAGGTCTAACCTCGTCAATTTATGCACTTGGTAAAACTTTGCAAACTTTGTGTTTTCCTCCTTTTGGATAATGGAATGCTGGTGCCATGGGGGCTTTCGGGAATAAATCAGGAAGTGATAGTCAGATGTTTTCAGAAGAAGCTCCGGGAAGACGTATTGGTTAGTCAGTCTCTGCCCGCGCTGTCGGCCTCCCAGAGGCTCGGCACACAGAAGCACGTGGTCTGTAACTGCTCCTCTGCAGCAGGAGGGCAGCGCAGGTACAGACCTGGAGCAAGTCACTTAAACTCTGCACTTTTGTCTTCCCACCTATGAAAGAGGCAAAATAAGAGTCGTCCTGGCTTCGTACCTTTGCTGCGAGGATTCAATGAGTTCATATTTATAGGTCACTTAGAACAGTGCTTAGCACATAGTAAGTGCTAGTTAAATAAGAAAATATGATGAAGCTGATAATAATAGTAGTAATGTCCTTCTTCTGATCCACACCTGAATACTTAATTATATTCAACTTCTGTATGACACCTTAAAGGTCCAAAGTAATTCTAAGTGGTGGTTTGCAAGAACTGCAAAATAACATATTCTATAACTTCACAAGGACTTTGACAACTTGCTCCTAAGGGACCCCTTCTTACCTACATTTTGGCCAGACCAATTGACTGATTATATTTCATTCTAGCTTCCCATTCCAATTTCCTTCCCCATCCCCTCCCCATGTATCCAGTTGCCTTTGCTACCTCATATTAGCTGTCAGCGTTACGTGGCCAGCGTTTGGGGGTATCTGTTTAAATGCAAAGCCTTCTCTTCTAGTTTATAAGCTCCTTTCAGTGGGTGAAGGCCACATTTCTGATGCTTGTATATCATTCTTCATGCTTGTACATATGTGGTACTCCATAAATGTGTCTTGATTAGCTAATTTGAGCTTTTGAAACCATTGCCCTAGGGCTAAGTGGCAACTAATCAAATCTTGCCTCTAGGCCTCATAGATGTGTTCTGTTGAAAGGCCAACTCCCTGATTCCCGTTAGGATGATAAGAGCCTCCCATTTAGGCCAGGACACACCAAACCACTGTGAAGTCAGGGGTGCGAGGCAGTGTGCTGGGATGCTAATGTGGGGTAAAGAGTGTCTGCAAGCCCAAGACCGAAAGGTGTTGGCTTTGCACAATTACCAGGAATGCTTTTTAATTGGCACCTTGAAAAGGTTTGGTTAAAAAGAGATCATTAAAATACACTTTTTATAATGCAAAGAGCTGCCTCTGAAAATCGTCCAGCCTCACAGGCCTAGTGGAAAAGGGACTAAACCCAGAGCTGGAGGGAAAAGAACTAACACCTCCGCTAAAAGGTATACAGGTTGGAGCAAAGTGGAGAAATTGGCATATTCATTAGTGGCCCTCTCTACAAAGATAAAACAGTAGTGTGCTATTATTTGTATCCTGTGCCGTTTTGGGTGGATGGATAAACACAATGATATGGGGAAAACTTTTCCGAAAGTAAATCCTCCGGCACAGTGACATGTATGTCTGCACTTTTATAAATGTATTTACACAAAGCCACATGGCCATGTAACTCTCACATGTCAGAGACACATTTGGCAAAGGCAGAAGCATTAAAAAGTACTGTGTTCTTTCCCTATTTGTGGGTAGTGTTTGATGTTCGCAGATGCCCCAAGGCTTTAATAACCTTGACTAGTTGATATGACAACTGTGAGAATTTCAAAAGGGGAAGCAAGAACTCAGAGAGGAAAAACCACTGTTGTCCCTAGGGGGCAGTCTTCCCAGCAGCACTGGGCCCGGAAGTGCTGGGTCCAAGGAGAACACAGGGACGAGGTAAGCAGGCCTTCCTCACCCCAATACAGGGACACCAGGGAGACTGCGAGATCTGGGAGTGGGAGCAGATGGGAAGGGGGAAATGAGCAGGGGGAGACTGGTACTAGCTAAGGGGCCAGACAGTCAGTCAGTCTGTGGCAACTGAGCATTGCTGCCTCTGCAGCAAAGGGCAAGGGTCCCTCAGAGACCCCAGGGTATAAGCATTCATTTGTTTGTTTCTTCATTCAGCAGCAAGCCTCACTGAGGGCTTATCATGTGCCAGACACTAGGCTGAGTCCCTGCTTGTGATGTTGAGTCTGAGGCTTTGGCAGCTAAAGGTGGCGTTCCTTAGAGAACTGAGAGGCGGCACAGTACAAACTAGAAAGCACGGCAGAAGCCTACCCCCGCCTTGAGGAAGCGACGCCCAGATGTCCCGTACCGGAAAGCAGAAGCAGAAGCAGAAGCAGAGACATTTTGTGAGAGTTCGAGCTTGACCTTCGGCCGTGATATTTAGACACTAAGAGAACATGCAGTAGGGGTTCAGAGATGCTGCTGACCAGGGCGTGCCATTGTGAGCTTGTAGCTTAGAAGCCCCGGTGACAGCCAGGAGTGGCAGGAAGAGAAGCGGAGAAGAGGCGCTAGGACAGGCACCTGCAGTAACTAGTGGCCAGAAGACCTTACTGACCCTCTCAGAGGACCGCGAATGAAACCACAAGCACAGTGTCCATAATGTAATCTATTTACAAATGCCCAGCCTGTCAGCAGGTTGTGTAGAGTTTACTTACAATGCTTTTTCGGTGGTTCTTAAATCATCTCGTGTTTTAGGTTCAAACGACGACTCACGTAGTGTTAGAATGGACCATCAGAAGCCGGGTAGGTTGAACGAATCATCTGCCCCCAATCTGCGTATCCGGGCGAGGGCGACTCTTGATGAACCTTCCAGCCTTCGCCTTGTACAGGCTCTTTGTCCGTCCCCTGTTATCACAGGTGTCACCAAGTTGAATAGTAAGTTGCGAAGCAGCTTGTATTTCCAATAAGTAGTGTGCTTCTTGAGGGTAAGTACCGTATTTTTCAGACTATAAGATGCACTTTTTTTACCACATTTTTTGCTTCAAAATTTCCCCCCCTGTTTTCCTCCTCTAAAACCTAAGTGTGTCTTACGGTGTGGGCCCTAGACGCACGTAGGTTTTAGAGGAGGAAAATAGAGGGAAAAATTTTGAAGCAAAAAATGCGGTAAAAAAGTGAATGCATCCTGCAGTCCGAAAAATAGTGCGTCTTCTCGCGTGTAAGTGCGTCAGCGCCTGGCGCACAGGGAGAGCCAGAAGCACGCCCGGTCCGCTCGGGTGCGCTGGCCCCGCGCACTCCGCCTGGCCGTGGGCTCAGAGCCTCCGTGTTGCATTCGAGCCTTCCTGCTTTTCAGGGGCATCTTCTCATGACACAAAAGACCTCACTCCTATAACATTCTTCCTTTTGTATCCCATAAATACATGTAAGTAGTAAACTTTTGTGTTTCGTGTTATAGATTAACACTGAATACTTTTTCCTTCTAGAGTATGACTATTTCTCTACCCATCGCTTCACACTTTCGTCTGGATCTCTGTCCGAGTTTCCTTCTCCCGTGAAGCTGATATCACCTCTCAGGCCGCCTTCGGCCTCCGGTCAGGACTTCACCTCAGCAGCGCTTGGGCTTCGCCCCAGTTCTTCCTCACCTGTGCCGTGTGGTGTTATTGATGCCACTGAGGTGTCCAGCCTGACTACTCCCGCCCCCAGCACGTGTGTCTTCTTCAGGGAAAACTCTGCTTTATTTATTTCTTTTTAGAGAGAGGGGAAGGGAGGGAGGAAGAGAGGGAGAGAAACATCGATCAGCTGCCTCTCACAGACCTCCAAGTGGGGAACTGGCCCGAAACACAGGCATGTGCCCTGACCAGGAATCGAACCAGTGACCTTTTGGTCTGTGGGACAACACCCAACCCGCTGAGCCACTCCAGTCAGGGCAAAACTCTGTTTTTCACATCTCCGCCTCTCCCACATCAATGAACACAGCGTGTTTGGTCGGGGTGGGTGCTCAGGAAATACGTGCTAACGAAGTTCCATTGGTGGTGAGGAGTTGGGAGCAGGTGTTAGCTCATCGGTGAGGGAGCAATCGCAGGTGAGTTAAGAGCTCAAGGATTTGAGGTGAACTACCTGAGTTCTAATCTTAGTCCCTTCATAAACTACTTTCATGACTTTGAGAAATCTTTTGAACCTCCCTGTGTTTCAACTTTGTCATTTAAGCAGGAGGATAACAATAGAACCTGCGTGATAAAGATATGGTGACGGCTAAGTGAGTTAAGACGTGTACTTTCAGTACCGTGCCCGGTCCTTATGAGAGCTATTATCACCAACAGCCGTAGGTATTCGTCATAAGAAGTTGGGGTTTGAATGAAGAAAGTCCCCCCAGTTCCATTCTTGCCAAGCCTGGACTGGGGTGCACCTTCTCAGATTCCTGGTGGAGCACCTGGTGCCCTGCCCCTCTCTGCCTGGGAGCAGGTGCATTTCAGGGTTGTATAGACCACGTTAACTAAGAGTATTTTCCCCCTTAGGTCCTTGACCTTTATTTTTATCTGTAGCTGTGCAGCAGGTATATTGCTTCCGTCGGATTCTCAAAGGGGAAGTCCATGACCCAAAATAGGTCACACACCACTGAGGGAGACATTGATGATGTTCTCTGAGGAGGAATGAGAGGGAACCTGTGCACACAGTAGGAACATAGAGTTGGGACGCACAGTGTAGCTACTCATATCACTCACCATCCCACTGCCCCTTAGAATTTAACACTAATTCATCTCTGTAAGTGTTTTTGTGGGCACTGTGCCAGGTGTGGGGACCAGAAGCATGACTGAGATGTGGTTCTTGTTGCTGAGATGCATGGGTCATAGCAGTTTCCTTTCATGTTTTATTAAATACTAATGGAATCATCTTATTAGTCATGAATAAGTAAGACGTCTCCCCAGTTGAACTTCACTGTGTGCTTAGTACTGTCCTGGACACCATTAGGAAGGAAAGGGTCACACGCTGTAAGGATGAGGAGGAATTTTGAGGACAGTGAGGAGGTGGCACCAGGGACATGTCGATGTGACCAAAGCTGGGCAGTCCCCATGCCAGCCCACTCTGTGTTCATGTCTCAGTCGTGAGCGTGGGACTGAAGGCTTTCTGGTCCTAAACCTCCTTATGCCTAGGCTTGGTCTGCATTTGATTCTAATAATAAAAATAAATAGTAAATGTTAGGACTAGAAGTAAAATGAGGCACCAGTTGTCATTAGTACTTTTTCTATAACCCAACTGCTGTCTCTTCAACCAAATACATTACCTATTACATCAGCCAGAATCCCATCACCAGCAAGCAAGATGACACACTTTCATTTGGATCATTCGGGAGACTTGAACGCTCACAGGAGTACTTTCAGTGGGGTGGACAGGGTGTGGGGAAGCCACAAGGGCTTGTGCAGTGTTCCAGGACTAATAGCAGGGCTCCATCAGTTCCCTTGGGCCTGGGAAGGGCCAGGGTTGGGCTGGATTCTGGAACCAGGAGCCTGGGAGGACTGCCCAGCAGGATCTGAGACCTTCTGTCAAGAGGTGCAGGCAAGCCCCAGCCTGGGTCCACTCTGCCACCTCCAGTCTCCCGCTGGTGCTCCCGGGGGCCAAACCCAGGGAAGGGTCCCGTGGATGTGGCCCAACAGGCCAGGCTCCAAAGCACAGAGCAGGGTGGAGGGGGGCAAAGAGTGACTCTGGAGGGCACATGGGAAGATATCCAGCAAACATGTTTTTTGTGTTTGATTTTAGAGGTGAGGGTGTGTATTTCCATTTTTTTTTCTGTTTTGGCAAGCTAAACTTTTAATAGGTAATAAAATATTTTTCCCATAGTTATTACTCCATCAATTTGATGATCTCAGTTATTTTTCTTGGTGTCTTATTAGTTTAGCCCTTTTTTTAAAAAAGGGGAAGTTGTGTGTAAATTAGTCTGTTTTCCTCCACAGCACAGAGAATAAAAATGCTATTCTTCAGAGACTTTTTCTTTCTGCAGAGAGAGTTGTTCCATCTCCCCTCTCTCCTTCTCCACTGCTTTCTCCATCTGCACTTGGGCCAAGAGTGTATTGCGTTTGGAGGCATCTAGTGTGGTGCTTCCCAAGCCTTTCTCAACCAAAGGGTCCTTTGGGAATCCAACTAAATTTCCTGGTTCTCTTTTGCTTTTAAAACCAGTGCCCATGTTAACCAACGAGGTTATTTTTATTACTTACAAATATTTTTATAATTAGCTTAAGACCCAACAAGGAACCAAAGGTAAACAGACTGTAATTATTTCAAGTTCTAACCACTAGGAGTGGATATTAATCTTTGAGAAGCTATTATTAAAACACAGTATAAAACAGTCATAAATTAAATATCAAGTCATACTTGCAAAGGAATATCTGTGATTATAAAGGCAAAATGAACTGGAACTTAAGAGTTAATCACTGTGCCGTAATAGACCTGATTATGGCACATTTCAGCACAGTATCTGTGAGCTTTAGAAGTTTGTAATTATTCACTAATATGTATGCATTTTATTGTGATACTGAGCAAGAAAGCCCTTAAATCAATTTTGAAAGGCAGGTAATTTCCTAGCACAGCTGTCCTACCTCTACTGAGAGCCCCGCAGTCCCACTTCCCCGCGCAGCCCCTGTTCCTCCTCCCTTCCCATAGCGACCTCACACATCTTTGTCCAGCCTTGTTGCCCCGCCCCTCCCACTGTTTTCCTGAGCTGCCCTAAATTCACTGCAAAACGTTGGTCAGAACCTCACTGAATCAGGGATCAAAGGAATGGCTGAGGGAGTTTTCATTAAGGGTTTTAAGCATATGCTTCTTAGATCCACGAGAGAGATTTCTCCAATTCTCAGGTTGTCCTCCTTGAAATGATTCAGAAAAGGCTGTATCCTCCCAGCTCTTTCCCCGTCACCTCCTCTGTCCATCCCAACCAGGCAAGCATTTTCTCTTGTGCATTGCCCAGCAATGCTGCTGTTGCCATTAAGTGTTTGAGGTCTGGTGTTGGTGATGGGCCAGCGGTCCCAAGGGCCAGGCTGCTAGCCAGTGCATCCGTTCTTCAAGCCCTTACTGCTTCCACACTGTGGGTCACAGGCTGTGCCACTCATGGGTCCCCTGAAAAGAATGAGACACTGAAGGACTGTGAGTAGAAAATCCTGTGTTCTCACCTTCACCCTTCTTTTGGAAAAAGCACCTGAACTTTCCTGTAGTGAATTCTCCCTTCCTAGTCTCCATCTATGTGGTTCACACGACGTTGATGCCACCCTCCGGCTCTAGAGGTTGGCTCTGAATCTGGAGCAGACCAAGCAGAGCTTCGGTGATTGGTTTAGGAATACATACGTGACCCAAGCTGAGGACATGAAAATTCAACACAAGAGTTGGGCTGGAACCACCAGGAAAGGCCTCCCCCCATATCTGCTAGGGTCACTAACCTGGTGGAATATATGCCTATGGCCACCATTTAGGGGGAGCCTGCCTAAGAATGCCAATACATAGGAAAGCAGAGTTAAAAGTGGAGAAAGACACATTCGTCACTGAGCACTTGGGTGCAGCTCCCTTGGTAGTGTGACCCCTTAATAGGCCCTACCTATTGTTTTGCCCAGTATGACACTTTGAGAAGGTACTCTGTCACTTTTAACCTGAACTCCAGGGTATAAAACATCCACACATCTGATAATTCCACACTTTCTGGAACCTCCAGCCCCATGGAGGCCATAGCTACTAAAACATTACAATGGTCGGCTCAAGCCGCCAGTCCCAGATGGCTGCACCGGCTGTTCTCCTTTTCTTTGATTCTAGAGAGTGTGTCGATACACGCGTGGGATTTGGGCCTCCCAGGAGGGGACGTGGGCCTGACAACGAGGCACATTCCCCGCTGTGTGTGGCACTGGCGATTAACTCTGTCAAAATCCTGTGAGGGCTGGGTTTTACCTTAGAAAAAAACCATTCAGAATGATTTGAGGATTTTTCACTTTTAAACAAGTTCATGTTTAAAGGGGTTTTTGATAATATAGTTAAAGAGGTCCACAGAAAGAGTCGTACACACACACACACTCTTCTATGCATATTTTAAGCACACTCTAAAATACAACAGGATGCTAGGCTGTGCTAACAGGAGCCTGGCACGGAAAACTGAGTCACCATAGTCAGCACTAATGAGACGCTTGGAAGCAAAGCTCTCATTCAGCATCCATGCCCAGCTTGGGCTTCTGCATTTTGAGAGGATGTGGAAAGTAATTGAAATGATTAAAAGCATGGAAAATCCGATCTCTGAAGAACGATGAAAGTGGGCTATTTAACCTAAAGAAAAAAAGATTGAAGGGACAACATGGTATTTAAGTGCAGAAAGAGTTCTTAGAAAGAAAAAGGCGGCAGATGGTTTCCTCCTCCTCTTGTGTATACGCAGAGAAAATCACCTTAGAGATTTCATTCGTACGAAAGAAGGATTTTTCAAGCAGACAGGATTCTTGCAGTGGTTGAGAGCTGGACTAGGTGTCCTTTAAGGTAGCTCTTCACTGAGATCCTGTGATTACTGTATTGAGAACTTGCTTGTCCAAAGAACTGTGAAACCACGTGCTACCTGTCTTACAAGGTACCGTGAACGAACATTGGCTGGTTTGGTTCAGGTGTAGCTCTGCCCGGGAGTTCCTTCAGCCCTCGTGATGTGCCTGTGAAGCAGCAAATATTGTGTGTGGACAAACGGCACATCCGGGGGAAAATAAAAACCTAGTGGTAAGGTAATGATAAACCCTAGGACTTCTATTTTCTACTCCTTCATTTTCGCTGTTAGGCAGCAAATCATAATAAGTTTTTGCACTAACTATATAAATGAGACAAATCACGGGATAGCTTAGCATCGGTGCCAATATTTCTGGAGGGGTAGAATTAAGCATATGGGTTCCATATTGAGTCAGGGGCATTTAATGTTGGCTCTGGTAGGTATCTGGCTTATTTCCTACTGTAACTTGACTAGTCTAATTTGGGATCCAGAGCCTTCAAATCAAGACTAAGGAAAATGGATTTCACTTAGAGAAACAGTTCTACTTTTACATATGGAAAAGCTATCCTAAAGAACAATAGCTTTGGCATTAGTACTGTTTTTGATGGATATAGATTTATTTAAAAGTTAGGATTAAAAAATAATTAAAAACCATATGTTGCACCACACTTTTTTTCTGCACTACTTGGGCCGTTACATTAATTTCTACCGTGTAACAACTCGAGATGCTCTGTGTAAGTGTGAGCTCCTCTTGACTATCAACATTCACGCATCCGCGTGCCTGCTAATGTGCTTCCCGACTAGGTTCTGCCGTCTCCGAGGCCTCGTTGCTGAGAGGCTGCAGTTCCCGCACGCTACCCAACGGAGGCAGCAGCCATCCCCCTCCACGGAGCCCACGCGGCCACTTCCAAGTGATTCACCCAGGAGGCTCCCCAGCCTTCAAGGGAATCTGCTAATAAGCAGAGGTTGACTGACTTTACAACCAGCTATTCCAAATAAATTCAAGTGATAATGTCTGCACATTGCAAGTTACGGGAGATAATCGAGAAGAGGGAGGAATAGCGAGTCCGCAAATCTGTTGTGGAAAGTGTTGGGGGAAGAATTTACTGGAGACAGTGATTTTGATAGAAAGGGACCTTCTGACAGCCCCTCCCTACTTCTTCCCAATGGAATTATGCAAGAAAAATAACCGAGAAACAAAACCAAACAATCAAACAAACAAAATACCTCCAAATAACAATGGCAACCCAAACCCGACTTCCAAAAAGAGTTCGAGTTATGTTTACTTTTTGAGAACTGATTTAGAAACAGGAAGCTAGTTTCTGAGTTTATTTCCACACTTGCCCTCTGAACCCTGTCTTGTTGAATGATTCAGGGTATCAGATTCTCTCCCAAAATTTCCTTTCAACAGAACTTACTGTATTACCCGCCCATCCCCCAAATATAAATGGCTAAAACAGCTGGCTCTTTCACCCTTGGTATATACACACAAACACAAATGAGGTACACACACACACGTATAATATACATCTCTGCATACATAAATACACACTTTGGTCATTTATTTTTTTAACAGCATAAAGGTCATTAATCAAAATATAATTCATTTTAACAGTCAAGGCTTGACACGAGATCATTATTTCAAGAAAACCCAAAGAGACTAAGCTCCCTTTCATAGCATTGTTTTCTTTCTAAACCTCTGTAGGGTGCGTGGCTCTTCTCCGCCGGGAAAGCCAGAGGACAGCGCCACGAGCAGCCTCGGGCCTGCATGTTAAAGACCGAGGTTCTCCCGGGGAAGGAGCTTAGGCTGCATATCCACTCACCTCCCAGAAGAGAACGTTTTACTTACATCTGCTGTATTTCTAACTGTAGTCTGTCTCCAGTTAGCCCCAGGGCAAAGAAAACAAAAATATTTCCCTGTTTCTCAGAAGAAAAAACTGAGGTGGAGAGAAATTACACTAAGTATCTTTTTCTTATTTCATTTCAGTTTAGTTTCATCTGCACTTTTCTTAAACATTTTGTAAGTTGAGAAGGAACATATTTAAATCATCTCAATTATGGGAAACCTTTCTTTAGACAGCTCGAGAGTGTCCAGATGTTTTTGCTCTTCATGCTGTGACCCATAAGAGATAATGAGAAGGCTGACATGCATTTCTCCTTCCGAATGACTAGGAACTAGACGTGTAGAGTCGCAGAATGACCAAGACAACGGCTAGGCAACTGAAAAAGAACTCAGGTTTTGTCTGCAACTTGCACACCCAGCCGAGTAACCACCTAGCCAGTTCCCGAACAGAACGATCTCGCCCTTTCTGCGGTTGAATGTAGGGCCTGCTACCAAGCCTGCCAACAGACTGAGTGGCCCTTTGGCTAAATCAGGACCAACTTGGGGCTCCCAAACTAGTCTGTAACCTATGACTCTGTAAGCCTTAAGAAGTTAGACATATCGATGTTGTATAAAAAAATAAGAAAAAGATAACCCGATGAGCAAAGGCTATCAACTGGCAATTTTTAGAAGAAACCTGAATATTAAACTTCACATGTCATTATGGAAATAAAAAGTAATACAAACATGCGATGCCACTCTTGCCCTTCCCCCCCCAATAAATCCCCACGAAAACCCCAAACCTAAAACAAAACAAACTTTAAAATCCCTAAACGCTGGCAATCGTGTGAGGAAACGACTCATACTGCTGATGGCAGAGTGGACTGGAAGCGCCACGTTGAGGAAGAGCCTGGCAGCATCTGCGTGGTCATGAACAGGCACGAACACTGCGATAAATGCGGCCCTAGATGTGTGCCTTAGATACACTCGGTGCTGCAGATAAGATTCTGTGCAAAAGGCTGCATTTATATCTATTAAAAAAGACTAGAAGGGGGAATACCAAATTCTTGACAATGGTTTTTACCGAGAGAAGGAAATGCAATGGTAGTACTTCATCTTGATATATTTCTTAATATACAAGACAAAAAAAAAAGTGAAGAAATTGCAGAAACAATGTTTGTTATATTTTTTCTTTATACTTCTCCATATTTAAGATTTTTCCGAAGTTAAAAAAGAAAATAGCCGCCATGCATTTGACTAATGGAATCAGTGTGCTCTGTTCAGTCCTCAGTGCTTTCCCGAATTGTATCTTGCCATGCCTGAGCCGTCAGCTTTTCCTTAGGACACTAACAGGTTGCACCGTGACTAATGTATCTGCCCAGAGCTGGTTATAAGCTCTGTGTAGGTAGTGCTGATAAGGCCTAACATTCTGGAGAGTTGTAGAAGAGGTTGGAATCTTCTTTTTTCATAGCATTTCACACGGCTGGAAAATAGCCTCAGGAATAATCGAATATAATTCTTTTATTTAAATGAGGGAGTTGAGGCCTTGGGAAGCTTGTTCAAATTCACCTGGCTAACTAAAGGTGAGGCATGAGAGACCAGAATCTGGGACTACCGATTTTCCAGCAACAAAACATTCACATGCAGAACTGATGAAAGCTGTACAGATCCTTCCCACAGGGCCTTCACTGTGGACAAGCAGGCGCTACCCTGGCTTTGGCATTACAGGAATAACCATTAGGCCAGCAATACTTAAGAGACCAGAAAAACAGAAGTGAAAAGCCCATACGGTCGCTATATTCTGTGAAGTAATATAGCATAGAGGTTAAGATGTTTAACCAAAGTCACATTTGCCTGGGTGTGTATCCCGGCTCTGTCACTCCCAACTCTGTTACCTTGGCTGTTACCTGTCTGTGCCACTGTAAAGGGAGAATAATAATAGAACCTGATTCAGGGACCATAACATGGGTTAGAAGAGTTAATAATGTAATACATGAGAATGGTGTCTGATACAGGCATTTGACAAATGTTAGCTATTATTATTGCATCATGTGTACAAGAAACTATTTCGCAAACTGAACATTTAATTATAGTCCTGCCGTATTTTGCCTTAAACCTCACATCTATCTCTCAAAGTTTTCATTAGTGTCTTTCTTTGTATTTGATTTGGATGAGTCTCGGTTTTGCAGTTAAGAAAGCAGATTTCAAAAAGGTAAGATCACCTATTTGTCCAGAACGATGTCATAAATGTATGATCGTGATTATCTTTTCTTCTCATTATACTTCGCTCAACACTTACTCTCCCCTGGCGCCCACGGGGCTGCACCGGGGAGAGAGCAAGCGGTGAGGCCGATGATCGAAGTCGCGGACTCAGTCCTCCCGGGTCTTGTTGTCCGGTACCCAGACTGCTGTCCTGATGCTGTCCAATCAACCATCCGCAACTTCTTAGAGCTTCTCAAGGAAGAAATAGCCCCCAAATCCCTGTAGTCATTTTGATGGAAATGCCATGAACCTTAACATAAAATGATGAGAGTCCTAAGCGTCGTCAGCTTTGAGTCTGTTATGTGGAGGAGGTTTCCAGGTCCCAGACCAGATCCTCTTTCTCTGCACCAAGTTGTTGAAACTCCTGCTGTTGTGTGTTCATCCCGCTGTGCCTGTCAGACCCCCACCCACACACCGGCGGGGAACCCGTTCCCAGCGTCTGCGAGACGGCTAACTGTACCTTTGTTTCCGGAGCCTCTTCACCAAATGATGTCATTCTCACAGGACACATTCTATAGAGCATATTATAAACTTCCTTTTTATGGTTGTTGAAGAGTTTTTAAAATAAATATTATAGTAATCTTCCTCATCTACCTCAGAAAAGATCCACTCTTTAAACCTGATAAATTCCTTTGTCAAAGTAATAAGAGGGTGATTTCATTTGTAGTTTTACTTCCTAATTTATTCCATAATTTGGGTATTTATCTTGCTGTCAGATGAATGCAATCAACTTTTGGACCCAATTTCTTCCTGTGCAGGGGAGAATTTCTCCACCAAGGCCCCACCGAACTGCCTGTCTCGCACACACCCACGTCTCATTTTCATTTGTGCTTCGCCTCTTGCCACAACCTGTAATTGTCCAGCTAAGTATTTTTTTTTTTAAGATTTGATGCTTGCAGGTACCAAAACGATTTAGATTCAGAGCTGCAGGGGATAGTTTATTGAATGAAAATCAAACCTGAAAGAATTCGAACCCTTGGGATTTTAAATCTCTTTCATGACAAATGACCAAAGTTGACCACAGTGTGTCCAGCGTGGGAGTGGATGCCGAGATTAGTCTTTGACAGCGTGCAGCTTTGTGGAAGTGGTGTGTGCTCTTGCATCCTATTGTTATTTCTTCCCTTTTTGCCATTGTTATCTTGGTCTAAATGTCATTTTCCCTTTGATGCCTAGCTTTCTGCTGCTATGTCCTGGTTGCCATTCTGTGAGCAATAGTTCTCAGGTTGAGTTTTTAATATTTCATCTCCATGAACTCACTCAATTCCAGACTTGCTGAATCAGAAGCCAGGGCAGGGATATTTGCGTTTTTAAAAACCTCTTTATGGCATTCTCATGCTCAACCAGAATCGAGGACCACTGTCTTATTGCCTAGGTCAGAAATATTTTATTTGTAAATAAGTGAAACCCACTCAGACTATCTTAACGAAAAAAAAAAGAGGAACTTGTCAGAAGGGAGCAGGAGAGTCAAGGGTGTGAGATCCACGGGGCTTCCTGAGAGACCCAAGTCTGGAACTGCAGCACCGACAAGGACCCAGGCAGCGAGTCCCACCGCCCCGGTGTGTCCCTCTGTCTGCCCAGCTCCCTTCAGAGCCTTGTGACTCCAGAGTCTGCTTCTCTCTGTATAGCTCCTTTCCTTCTTTTTCAGTTGCCACGTGGCCAAACATGGCACCCAAGTTCATCTGTCCTCCATTCTGGCAGACGAGCATCTCTCAGTCTAAATTCCCATGAGATCTGATTGGCCTAGGGTAGGTGATGTGTCTGCCCTTCCTTAAGCCATCAGACGACATGGTTCAGCATGGCTACCAAGGGTAGCCCTTGTGTGAATCAGGACCAGAGGCCATTCAGATATCTCAGAGTGCTTCTCTGCATTTGCTACATTTTTATGCAATTATACCAAATAATTTCACTTCTGATTTCAGCTTCATTGTGATAGTTGCACCTTCAAGGAAAGTGAGAAGCAACAATTTCTACAAATCGGGTGATTTAATCACACAGATGCCACTAAAATGTTGAACTTATAGTCTCTCTCTGTGCCTACTTCTCCCTCTTAGGAATATGAATCAGTTACGACGTCGAGACACTTAGAGCCTCAGGAAAGCTGCTTCTCTCTAGCAGAGGAAGACAGCAATTGAATGGCCCCATCATTTTTCTATAATGTATGTAATTTTAGTCATCACAATAAGGCATGGTTAAAGGGTTTGAGGTACTTTATCTCAGACAAGGCTGATATGTGACCTTGTAATGATCTTTTACAGAAAAGACTCCTGCCTTTTCTTTGTCTACACCAGGTTCAAAAAAGAGGGGAATATAAATAGTGCCTGACACAGGGTTAGTGTTCAGTAATATTGGCTAATAGTGTTTGCTTAGAAATATTTATTAGAAATAATTTCCAGGTGGTTTTGAAACAGTGGAATGAGTTACCTAGGAAAGTAAATAAGCTTTTACTCTTTCTTTTTGTCATCTTAGCCATCATCTTGCCTGTGTGGGGTAGCCAAAGATATCCACGATACTTGGCTCTGTAAGAGATAAAAATTTGGTAGAGAAAGTAAAATACAAAAGTAATGCTTCAAAGTTACGACCTTCTTGAGGAAACGTGGTTCGTTGGTAGCAGTTTCAATCAAGTCATTAGCAACTATACCTCGATGTTCCTTCTACTCTGAATAGAAGCTACAGAGCAAATTTTGTCATGTCACGTTTCATGCCAAGATCCTGCGTCAAAATCTCAGAAAGAGTAGCTTTTGGAATCTCCAGGTCAACTTCTAGTTCTCTCACTGTCAGTCACTGATCTTTGTTGACTGCAGCCCATACGTGTCCAGCACTCTCAGGGGTCCTGCTTGCTGCAGGCCTTCCAGAGTGTGGGTCACTCTCAACAGAGTCCCTCCCATCTTTGAAGCACTTGTGCCACGCTTTTATTTGTGCTGCGCTCATTGCGTCATCCCCAAAAGGCTTCTGAATCATCTGAGTAGTTTCCATGGAAGAATGTTCAAGCTAACCCAAAAGAAAAAAAATAATAGAATAGAATAAAATAGTTTAGAATAGAATAAAAAATAGCAATGCACAACACCCCACCCTTGCTCTCTAGAGCTCACTCCATGCTCTCACATGTCCCATTCGTTCTTACAGGCTAAAGGGAGGGAAATAAACTTTGCTGTCTCTGTTTTGCTGCTGAGTAAACAATGGTCAGTCATTCCTACAATTTAAAAATTCTAATCTTACTGATATTTTCACCTTCGGGGAATGTGAAAAGCAATGATTTCCCCATACTGATGGCGACTTAACCTTGCAGATACCGCTAGATGAATGGGGCCAAGAGAATGTTAGTATAAAGCACAATGTTAGTGACTAAGTTAGGATTGAAAATGAATTTGGTCTCTAAAGGACCGCAAAAAACAAACGAGACTGTATTTCAGCAAATTGTAATGCCAAAAAAATGTGCAATGGGTAAAACAGAGACACGCGTATTAGTGGAAGTTGAGCTATAAGAATGACATGTAGGAAAATAAAAACTAAAAGTGGTAGTTGATAAACGATACCGTAGCAGAGTAGCCTCATCATTAAATAACACTGTGATATGTAGACTAATTGGCAATTCCCAGAACACACAGCACTGAAGCAGTGAGGGTCTTCTCAGAGTTTGTGGCAATCTCAGCCTCAGTATCTTACATCAAAAGTACGATAGGAACAATCTATAAGAAATGCTTTTAAGTAATTTGCTAGCTTATGGTAAATACTGTATTATCCAGCACTCTTGGTTACAAGTAACAGGTTCAATGGAATCTATTGGCTAATGTAATTGGGAAGTCTAAGGGGTTGGTCTAACAGGTTTTCCAACAGTGTCATCGTTTCTGCCACTATTTTCATCTCTCTGATCTGCTCTCCTCCTGTTGGTTTTATTCTCAGTACATTTTGCCACATGGTGGCAAAGTGGTTTCCCTGGTTCTCATCACAAAGGATCTGAACAGGCATGAGGTCCTTTTTCTTTCTGCCTTTAAGGCAGTGCTCCCAAAAAGAGTCCGGTTGGCCCACTGGATCACTTGCCCACCCCTGTGGCAGGAAGACAAGGGCCCCAGAGGAGGGGCTGGGGCAATTCTCCAAAGGAAAGGAAGGCTTCGGTGGCCAGAGAAGGGGTAGACGTGTTGCATGGGAAGAAAGAACAGATGTCCACCCATACATTACACAACTGCGTGTCAGGCACTTTCACATCCTGTGGCAAATGAAAACCTTCACCGATAAAAAAGAAATGACAGCTTGAAATACTGTAAGTAGTGAGAAAAAACACTCAAGGTGCTTTCTAATATTGTCTCCAGTTCCCACGGTTACACGTAATCATTACTTCCTCTTTGCTTCCAAGTGTTATGCTTGCCCCTCTACTACCTCACTCCTACAGGTCTGGCCTCCTTAAACAGGGTGTGAGCATTTGAAGATAGAACATCATCTTTTATCTCTTCATTTCCAGTGCCTCGTCCAGTGCCTGGAACACAGAAGCAATTTGCTTATTGATTGGAATTGGGTTCTATGCTATGTGCTGCTTGAGTTAGGAAAATAATAATCATTAAATGTTTGTTAGACAAGGGCATAAGGGACAGTCATTATTCTACACGAAGAAGGGTTTGGCCAGTCTTGGCTGCCACTCCTCCGCAGGGCGAGTGTGATGGCTTGTCTGACTGGTGAGTGGAGGATGAGGAAGGGCCGGCTCACACCCGGGTATCGTCCTACACCAGCCACAGAGGAGGGGTCCACTGCCCGGTCCATTCTGGAGGAAGCCCACTGTTGCTGCGCACCCAGGCGTATCCTCCACCTCCTGTTTCTTTCGACGGGTTCAAAATTCAGATGTGCGAAAAATGTATAATTTAATGCTCCCCTCAAACCTCACAAAAGGCTTTAGAAAGATCCTGGATTTGTTTTTCTATACGTGCAGAGAATGAATTTAAAAAGTAAGTATTTAGACACTTTATATGTCATTTATTTATATCTCATATTTTTTCAAAAGAGGTTTAAGGTGACTTCATGGTAATCTAATTCGTGACATTCAAAAGCCACAAGGGCAGAAGAAGAAATTTTTGAGACACCCTGAAACACAGCTGCATTCGATATAGTTCCCTAGCCTCGTTCACAGTCCTGAAGGCGCCGCTACTGCTGTTGTTTTTAAGCAAAACAGATGTCATTCCTCCTCCTCTGTTCCTTTCCATGCTGAATAGCTAACCCCACCACCGAACCCAAAACCTCGGAATCAACCGAGACCTCCTCTCCTCTCTGCTGCCCCTTTCCGCAAACACCACGCACACGTCACACAGTCACACGCCGGACTTCCTCCTCTCACGTCCAGGCCCACCTCAGCGTCTGAGCTCACGCCTTGAATGTTCTCCCACCTTGGCCTGCCCAGCAGCCCCCCTCTGTCTGCAGTCCTTCACTCCCTCTTCTGTGCCGCACGTGCCCAGTGTTCGTCCTAACGCAGCAGGGTGATCGCGTGACTCGTATATGTGACATCCCTCCGTGGTTTTTGCCCGGCTCCAGGCTTTGGTCCAAACTTCCTGGTGCACACACAGGGACCTACGGACCCGGCAGCTGCCGGACTTTCAGCTGCATCTCTCCGAACGGTTTCTCATCCGGCCTCATTCCTCCCTCACACCTCCTCCCCCAAAACCTGTACACAAGAAGCACTGGGACGTACCCAGAGTACTTCCCAGGGGCTAGGCTGTTTCACGTCTCTGGGTCATGTTTGCTGCTCTTTTGCCTGTAACTTACCCCTTCCCGCCTCCAAGAATGGCTCAGCTTTCAAGGCGAGACCCGAGTGCCGCCACCTCTCAGAAGCCTTTTGGACAACTCACCCTCAGGAAGACTCAAACACTCTCTTCCTTGTTTGCCCTCTGTGACTTCGAGTCCTTAGCACATTTTTTTCATGAATCTTTTATAACACTGTTTGCCTCCAGTAGACAGAAAGCTGCTGGGGCCCGAGGACAAGTCGAGCTGGTTTTGCTGTCTGGCACATAGCGCTGTACCCGACACCACAGCAAGTTCCAGAAGGGTTTGTGACTAAATGCATGTTTATATGCATGAGTGAATAGCAGTTTAAGAATCTTCATTAGCAGTATTCCTTTGCTTCCTACAACTTGCAGGATATAAAATTAGCGGTTCCTACAGAACAGTTGGAGGGGAACTTTAGTCGTTTGCAAAGACTTGGCTTTAAGGAGCAGGCCGTGAACAGCAGCAGGCCCGGACTACAGTAGTGTCAGCGACTGATGTTAGCAGCCTCTGTTTCCTGCGGGGTTCCGAGGGCTGGGGGTCACTTTTGGTCTTCATCTTATCGACGCCCACACACAGAAAGCAGAGGGCATTTGTGTGGGGACCCAAGCAGAGGGCATTGGCCTGGACTGACAGAGGGTTTTAAAGCCTTAGAGAGCCTCATCTTGCTGGTGAGGTTTAAATATGCGTCTCTCCAGGACAGTGATGAGATAAATGACTTTGCTCCATCTTCCACGCAGGCTCTGAATATCAAGTCAGGAAGCGAAGAATAGTGGTAAAGTCAGCAAGTGTTCACCAAGTGACCGCTGCACGGCTTGTGCGGTGGGGCACAGACAGAATTTAAGTGAGAACAATCCTCAAGGAGTTTATAGTCCAGACTTACTAATGTCACAACAGTGAACATACCTTCTGTGACAGGTTCTGATGATCAATGTAGACTACTTTTTTAATTATTTAAAAAGATGAAACACCCAGCAAAGCACAGACAATGTTCTCACAGCTGATGATGGTCAGAAAGAGGCAAGTCCAGGGTGCACTCACGGTCTCCGTCAGACTGCAAGCTGATGCCCAGTGAGCCCAAGTCAAACGACATGTTCAAATTCGGGAAATTTTTAATAAAAATTAAGATTTCTTACTTGTGGTTTCTTCCTGGTTCTTAAATTCATTTGACTTTGTGGTCTCAGGTCTAAATGGCTCATGCATGACTCAGTGGTTTGGGGGCAACTTTAAATAGGTGGATTCTCACATGCATGCAAGGGTATTTAACTCACTCTTGAGTTTCCAAGCATAATACATAGGTTTGTTTTTTTAAAATGGCAATCGAAGATTAATGTTGCCCTGGTTTCACACTTTAGACCTGAGATCCACAAACCTTTCTGCAAAGGGCCAGACAGTGAGTATTGTAGTCTTCGCATCGCAGGCTGTCTTCCCGGCCGCAGCCACCCCACTCTGCCCTGCGGTGGGGAAGCAGCCAGCGACACGCATGAGCAGATGAGCACGGCTGTGTGCCCATAAAGTTTTGCTGAGGAACCGAATTTGAATCTCACGTGATTTCTATGTCACGAAATATTCTTTTTCTCTTGTCTTTTTCCTGACTGTTTCAGAATGTCAAAACCATCCTAGTCCGTGAGCCATTCAAAAGCAGGCGGCGGACCTCAAGCGGCCCAGAGGGACAGCGGGTGATTGTGCATCGTGAAGTCTTGCTCTTAGACTTTGGAGACCGGGCTAGCCTGAAAGGAGCAGCTAGGGGGTTCTATTCTCTGGGTCATGCCAGGGAATTCTCCTTCCCCCACTTTTCCATATTCACAGGGAGCCGGGTCGATGTCTGTCTCAAACACGGAAGAGCCAGCTTGCTCGCCTTACGTTTCCCAAGGCCTCGGAGGCCAGTCTCCGTTTCAGACGGCTCAGGTGATGAGTGAGCCTTGTGTTTTCCAGGAGGAACTTTATCCCTCAAGCATCTGTGTCCCACTCATACACTTATGCATGGAAAAGGCTAAGTGAAATCTATTAATATCCTAGCTAGAAAGAAAACTATAAAATTACACATATATGCAAGCTTGTGTGTATTCTGCAGTTCAAAGTGTAGTCAGCAAAAAAAAAAAAAAAAAAGAAGGCTGCATGCTATTGCACTGGGAGGAAATCGGTGTCTTTGAAATCAAATACCCTGCCATTGGCATATCCAGGCTTGAAACCGGGCTGCAGCTTTTAGCTTCCACCACATGTTTACATTGGAAATCTCTCTGTGCTCATATAGAGTTTGTTCTCTTATGAAATCATGTCTCTAGGGAAGGATAATTTAAAGCCATTTCCGTTTGTTATGTCTGAGCTGAACTAGACTATTAGGGCTTGTTAACGCGGGATAAACTTGAGCCCTATAACTGCCTTCATCTGCAGATTATAGAATCTGTCCAACAAATTGCATTCTGATGTTTTCAGATGAAGGCTAAGCAAGCAAGGGCCTTTTAATTTATATTCTATCACCATGGTTGTCTTAGGAATCACAGTTTTGACTTTCATGCCCACTCGGTATAGCAGAGATAATGTGACTCTTGAACAGGCCAAATCCAGAAGTAACTGAGACACTAAACTATATCCGCCTGCTGCGATAGCAGAGCGAGCAAAGGCTGCCAGTCAGAAAACTGCTGGCCAGGCATCTTTCTTCAGGGGCCCTCCCGCCTTCCCGTCTTAGCATAAATCAATGTTCGGTCCACTGAAATATCGTGTGTGGTCTGCCTTTAGAAATTTCCTTCAAAAATTATATTGTGGCAACCATGAGACAGATGGATAAAGTAGAACAAGTTTTCTTTAGGCTCATGTTAAGTAAATAGAATTCGGTGAAGATAGACGCGCCCCTGATTTAGTGAAGGGGAGGCGACGGCCACCCCAGGGTATCTGACGCCCTCCACCTCCGTTCATCACACCCACCGAACACGCACACGGTGATACTTCAACAGTTAAATGTTTGGTTGGTTAGCATTCTCCCTTCTAGATCATGGGATATTGGAATGAAGAAATTACATTTGCTTGGCTTCTTTTTTGTTAATGTCTAGTGGAATTGCCAGCCCAGCTTCAGTAAAGGCTTTAAGAGGACGGCACCAGGCAGCAGTGTCACCGGACGACTCTGGAAAAGGGATTCTTCCTTTTGGGCTCCAACCTTATTAACAGGCCTCCACTGAACCTAGTTTTTTTTTGTTTTGTTTTGTTTTGTTTTGTTGTTTTGTTTTGTTTTTTCAGTAAACTCATGCAGGCATCGTCCTAAGCCCAGAGGTTAGGACAGGGGCGATGGCGAAATACAGAGACGACTAAGACCAGGACCCTCTCGAAAAGTGACTGTGTATTTAAATCACCCTAATCAAAACCAGATTCAAGGAATGCCACAAATGAAGGGCAGACACGGGACAGTGACATTTAAACTGGGCTTTGGGGGAAAACAGGGCTTTAACTGCCGGGAGGGGGAAGACTCTGCTGCGCTAAGGGAACACCATGAACGAAGTTCCAAGCACAGAAAAGCACAGAACATGCAGAGGGAGTGTGGGGCTGAGACCTCCCCTCGCTCCCTCCCTTCTCCCTTTCCTTTATCCAGTGCTGAGTGAGTGCCTGTGATAAACCAGACAGACAGGGCCCTTGTCCACATAAAGTTTGCAGTCTAGAGGAGGAGATGGTCATGAATTAAAGAAGCCTGAAGTAAATGACAAATTACAGGTGTGAGCCTTACCTCAGGGGAGAGGGGCACGCTGGCCAAGAGCGAGCATTACAGGGGAGGCCAACGTGCCTCCCAGGGCTTTGCTGAGAGAGGGCCCGCAGCGCGAAGGGAGAGCAGGCATTGACTGGAGGAGACCGCAGCGTGGAGAAAGGTCAGCGTGTACACAGCACATGCGAGACACTGTCAGAGTGAGGCCCCGGGTCGTGTTAGGTGCAGCTGACGGCAGAGTCAGCTGCCGACCACAGTCAGGGAGCCCACCGGTGGGGTTTTGTCTTTATTCTAAGGATAAAGGAAAGCCGTCGACTGGTTTCAAGCGAAGAGTGGAATGAGGTGAAGAGGGTTGCTTTCTGGAAAGATCACTCTGGCTGCAATGTAGAGAGTGAATTAGAAGTGTGGAGAAGGGGACATGAAGTCCACTGGGTGGCAGATGTGATTGTCCAGGTGGGACCTGCTAGTTGTTTGTTGGGTCATGGTGGTGGGAAGGAGGAGGATGGAATGAATTCAAGGTCTAATTATGAGCTTGGCCTCAGACACATTGAATTGGAAGCACCTTTGAGACACTGAGAAGACATACTGGGAAAAATTTTTAAGAAGTCTGGAGCTCAGCGAAAAGGCCTGGGCTGGAGATACGCATTTGAGAGGCCTCTTTTCCTAGATGGCACCTGAACCAGGAGTGTGGGTGTGCCAGTTGAGCGAATGAATGACAGGACGAGTTAATGGATGATCGGGTGAGGAGACGGCATAGAGTTAGAAGAGGCCCTCAACAACTGTGTGGTGCCATAGCTCTGTAATTACTAAGTACCAGTTGTGCTAATCAACTGTTTTGTCCCAAGGCTAGCTCTCGTGCCTTATATGGACACATTCTGAAAGCTAACAGGAACCTGGGAAGTGACCAGCCCATCCCCTTGTCCACAGGGAAACACCTGTCCTTACCCTTCTTCTAACGTACTGGTGGGTGGGTTCTATGATTTCACACAAAGGTGGTTGTCTGGATTGCAAAACACTCTTCCCCCAAGAAGCACCTATGTTCCTAGACTGATGCTTCCAGGGACCAAACTCACTCAGGGTCCTTTCTGTGAGACATGACGTTCAGCAGGGCCTTGGGGTAACAGGACAGATTTCCCTCGTTGCTTCCTTGGCCATGGGCCTGGGGCCTCTTCTCCACTCTCCTCCCATCCCCCTTGCCAGGCACTGGGAGACACAACTTGTCCATTTGTTGTCATTGGGAGTGGCTCAGTGACATCAGAGAGGGAGCTCCAGAGCTTTCTGGGATACCTCTGAGTACAAGGTCCCCGAGGCTCTTGTAGATCTGCACTTGAACCCATTCACTCCCCTTCTATCTTTTCTGAGGACCCCGAGGATCGGCCAGCTTGAGTCTCTCGCTTTTACCACCAGCTGGGAGGAATCTGCTGGGGTCGGGAGTGAGGGGAACAATATAACGGGGGAGTAGAAGGGGCGCTGCTGTTTATTCTGCCATTTTTGGCCTCTAAGTACTGTCATAAAACTTTTCTTCATCTTTCTAGTTCCTGAAGCAAGCACGTAGCTCTTTCGAAGTTTCTAAGAGTTTTTATTACTAACAGTGTCAGAAAGCAAGTTGAGAGCAAAACAGCCCTCTCTGCCCTCTTCCCCAGCCTGTCCTCATGCTGGGTTGTTTCCCGTAGACCTAGGATGAGCCCACACCCCCATCTCGGGGGTCGGTGGTTTTTCGTGCCTGGCATCTCAGCGTAATAGCCATTAGCACTCCCTGTCCCTTTAAAAAGTTTAGAAGACAAAATATGGCTGCCCACTTTAGCCCCACAGAGAAACATAAAGTGTTGTGCTGATAGTAACAGAGTATTCAGAAAGGACTGAAGTCATCTTTGCATGTTAGTGAGACTATGAGCCAGCAGAGTAGGCTCCTTGGTGTTCAGTCCCAGGACCTGGGCCGGGCCTGTGCGCGTGCAGGTGCGGAGATGGGTAGCCGAGGGGAGAGCCCCTGAGAAGGGCTGGAGGTGGGGCCGGAGTGCTCCTGCCAGGTGTGTCCACCTTTCCTCCTGCCCCTTCCCCCCTCCACAGCCAGGTCTGCCATGGGGGACTCAGACCTGCACTGGGCAAGGTGGTGTCAAAGACCAGGGTTGAAGAAGGCGGGTTTCCAGGCAGCTGTGGGGTCAACAGCAGAGAGGACAGAAATTTGGAAGCAGACGCGGAGACAAGTTATGATGACAGAGAGAGTGGGGTGCTGTGGGGAGAGGTCTGGGTCATTGTCAGATTGGATTGTTGCAGCAAGGGAAAAAGAGCATGGAATTGTCAACAGGATGCTTAAATTTTTCCTGAAAAGTTGCCACTTTAGGAGAATGGTCCAGGAAGAATTTCCCTGTGTCCACATAGCTGTGCTTCTGCTTCAAGGTTTCCGAGCAGCTCAGGCCACCCAACTGGTGAAACCACGTGGGGCGCCCCCAGCACATGGGCCTGTGAGAAGCATACTTAAGTCACATGTACACAACGTAAGAACCACCCATGATGTTAAACAAACAAACAAATGTGTGATCCCTTCTCATTACCACTTCCATGAAACCAAACGCTATTTAGAAGTGTTGACTACGGTGGTAATGCTTTCCTGACAAAGAGATTACTTGTAAAGTAATAAAGAATATTAGAAAAATGAGCCATAGTCACTACTATTTGTGCTGCTATGTAGGTGGCATGCTGGTTACAAGGACTTTTGCATCATCTAATGTGTTTTAAACTAGAAAAAATGTAGTTTAGTCACTCCTGGGCACTGAGAAGTTTAAAAGCCCAGAGATCTTAAGCTGTCTGGCGGGGCAGGCAAGTCAGGCCAGTCCTTTGGGACGCTGCAGGCCAGCCTCCGGGCTCACTCGTGGTTGAGGAAGGAGAAAGGAAATGAAATGGTAGACTCGGGACTGGATTTTGAGTTGGGAGTTCCATTTCAAGCTCTGGGTCTGAAATGCCTTTGTGCAAGCCCCTTGGCCTCTGTGTGACTCAGTTTCCCTTTCTGTAAAATGAGAACGCAATCCCAGTATTGCAGTAGTATCTGAGTGCCTTCAGGCATGTAAGAAAAATGCACGGTGAAGAGGACTGTGTCGTCACTGGAGGGTACAGGCAGCTGCTTGGAAACTCCAGAGATGGCACTTCTGCTTCAGTGTCACAAGTGCAAATCCATTTTTTATCCCATTTCTTACATTGCCTATATATGGATACTTTTTTTTTAACTCTCACATTGCCTAAAGAAAACATCCATACAAATCTCATTGAATGGCGGGTTAGCTCCAATATCCTCCAAGTCAGTTGAGCCTTTTAAAATCCACCGTAGTGTTTTCTAAAACCCAATTTGCCGGGAAAGTTTAGGTCACTGTTTCACTCCCAGCTTCATAACCACCCGATTCTGGAAACAACAGAATCGAGCTTTGGACTTGGAAGCTTACTAGATCCTCCAGCTAAATCCACTCCTGTCTCTGGGGATTTTCATCTCCCCGCGCCCACTCCAGATGTTACTAATCCTTGGTGCTGTCGTCTGGGCCGCGGTGGTCGTTCTGGTAAAGACCTCCCCAGAACTGAACTGGATCAAATCCATGGGGCTTACTGGTCACAGTGTGAAGACTCAGATTAGTCCGGTGGTTTGGGATTATTTTTCCCCTAAGACGAAAATAAACATCGTTATTATTATTTTTTTTTTTATAAAAAAATGCAAGCGTAAAGGAAACAGTCGGTTAAGTCACCCCGCTGAGAGAGGTAACATTCTGGCGTGCGGCCCTCCGGGCGTCCCCCAGTCCAGCGAGTGTGCACACGCATTCACACGTGCCGTTTTCAGAAAGCAGGCTGACACTGTCCTGGCTGCTCACCGCCTTGTCTTCTTCACTCGGCGGTCCGTCGTGGGTGGCTCTCTGTTCAGAAACGAAGAACACCATTAATCAGCGTGGCCCCACACAACATGCCGTTAAATAACCGTGCCATAACCCCTTTACCCATTTTTCCAGTTGTTGGTCATGTAGGTTTTTTTCTGGATTTTACTGTTAGGAAAAGCAAACAAACACTGCAACGCACATCCTTCCGCATCCCTATTTCCAGGTCCGTCTGATCGTCTCCTTAGGAGGCTTTCCTGCAGCGATGCGGGCGGGGCACGGGCCCGTTTCCATGTCTGTGTGTGTTGCCCAACCGCCCACCCTTCGTGTTTGTAAATTCTTTAGCCTCCATTCTGCTGCCCACACCGGGGGCGGGGGGGGGGTATTTTTTTTTTCCATCTCTGTGAACCCCTTAAGTGAAAACGATATCTCATTGGTGTTTTATATGTGCTTTCCTTTGCTCACTACAGAGATCGGGCATCTTTTTGTATTTCTCCTGTTGCGACGTGCTCGTTCAGCGACTCCATCCTGCAAACTCCGGGAGGGCTATGGTCTGCTTGGTCCACGGAATGTGGGACTTGGGCGGGGAATTACTCTTCAGTTAGACTCCTCAATGTGAAAGCCTATAGTAAGGCATAATTTCGAGCTCATTAGAAAGCTGTTTTAAGAATATTCTGTTTTATGAGTAACGATACCATGGCGTTTGAGTATCTTTAGCAAAAGAAGAAATTTGCCGTGCTAATTGGAGACACCAGTCCTAGAGAAGGTGGGACTGGGCTCTTGCCCCTCTGCTGAGGTCCCAGTGAGCCGTGGCAGAATTCTTGGAAACCTCTCCAAACTCACGCCACCCCACAGAGGAGCTGCGGCAACAGCCCAGCACACCCCACCTGCTCGAAGTTGCCATAGGCCAGCCTCTTCTGAGTTTTATGATGCGTCTGAAATGAACTTTTACTGCCTCCTCCCTTCAACTCACGAAAAACACCATGGGGGAGGAAAGAAAAACAGAACCCACCAAGAGGAACAAGCAGACCTGTCCAAGGCTGGTGAATTGGCTACTCCATGGGGCAGCGGAGAGTAAACTACAAAAGACATAAAGCACACCTCGCTTTAATCCTTTCCATCCGCCCAGAGCCCCAGAAAGCTCATAAAGTCTCCCTTTCTGGGTGATTGGATTCCTCTGGCTCAGGGGAGGCAGCGCTGCTTGGTTCTTTGGGGAGGGGCTGGGGGAGCTGGGGAGAAGGACAATGGGGATCACTGGGGGAGGATGAAAACCAGCCCCTCTCTTCCTGCTTCAAGGTGGTGAGCGGTAAACACAGACAGCTGCGGCCTGGACATGTGCACGGGGCTGGGCCCCACCATCCCTAGCAGCCGGCACTTCCTCCGAAGCCATGTGTAGCTGCGAGGTGTTTCACCTTCTGAGGGCTCCTCTTGGCTAATTCACAGGAATTGTTTTGAATGCTGCTGGCAAAAATGTGGCTGAAAGTTGTGTGTGGTGGGTGGTGGGTTTTTTTCCTCTCTCTAAAAAGAGTAGCTGTTCTTCTCTGCCAGTATTTAGAAGCTGGAACTGTCTGTTCTTCTTGTTTGAAATTGAGACTTTAGAGACCAGTCTTTTCAGAGCCTGGAAGAAGGAGAGAGAGAAAAAAAATCCTCTGGTTTGCCTTTGGCCTGGATACTTTTGGCTTGTTTATTTTTGACCTTTCACCGTGTTTGCAGGCTGCAGGGGAACCCTGGTCCGCCTGGGCTGGGCTCCTGCATCTCCAACAACAAACACTTAATCCAAAAAGGAAATAAATTCTTTGGCAGTGAAAAGAAGAATCTCCTAAAACTTGTCTAGTCCTCCTTGTTTTTGAACTCCTGGTGAAGGCAGAGAAGAAAATGCACTTACCAGTTCTTCTCCACCCTGTGGCCTAGCCACACACTTCCAGGCCTTCCCTCATTCCCCTTCCTCACTCTCCCCCAGGCACACTCCAGCTGAGTGCTGCCCAACTCAGGGCCTGCCTTTCGGGCTTCTCTGCCTTTGCAGGTGCCACTCCCTCCTGGAATGCTTTCCCCCACCTTTCTCTGGGTGAAGTCCTCCTGGCACATATGGGCTTTCCCTCCACTGGCTGAAATCCTTGGAAGCAGGCCGCAGCCTTAGGTGTCCAGCACAATGCCTGTGCTACTGTTGTCAGCATTGGTGTTAGTGTTAGCTGCAGTAGTGTTAGTATTAGTAGCAGTAGTAGTACTACTGCTACTAATACTCTTTATTGGGTTTGTGCCATGTGTGAGGCCTGTGCTAGGTGTTTCTAACCATCCCAACAACCCTACGTCATAGGAGGTATCACCTCCATTTTATAGATGAGGAAATTGAGGCTTCAGAGTTAGGACACTCAGCCAAGGCCACGTTACTAACAAAGGCCTTGTTTTGCCTCTGTTAGGCTGGAACAGAGTTAGAGTCCGGGTTCTTGCTCATATTACCTCTCATTCGGGGCCCCTTACTATGACAGTTGCTTAATAAATGCCTCTTGATTGAATGAATGGCCCTGAGATTATGTTCTGAGCTTGGGGAAGTCCGTCCAGGAATTTCAAGAGCCACGGCTTTTACACTTGGCCCCTTGACTGGGTTCCCTCTCCTCTAGATCTGATCGTGCCTCCTGCTTTTCGCTGAGAGCCAGCCATGTCATCATGTTGTAGCTGGGGGAGGTAGGGTGGGGTGGAGACGTGTCCTCTTTCCTTAAAGTAGTCTTTCTAGTCGCCTCCCAAAAATTAGGCTAAATTAAATGAAGTCACTGTTTTTATAGATCAAAAGCTGTTGAGATCAGCCATATTATATGGTTCAAATTAATACAATGCCTCTGTCAGAGGCCTTAGATGTCTACAAACGTCCCTCGTGGAATTGTTGTAAGAATTAAATGCATATAATACATATAAATGACCGCTGTTGCCTGGTACCCAGCAAATCCTAAAACAAATGTACATGTTAGCGCTTGACATTATTTTTATTAATCTTTGACTGGGGCACTGAAATTCCTAAAAGGGTGTGAGACCAGGGAGGTCCATCAATTAATATTAATAATTACTACACCAACTAATATTTATTACTGTGTGCTAAACACTGTTTTAAGGATCTTTCAGTATTAACTCACTTACCTCTCATAAGAGTCTGATGATGCGGGTACCATCACCAGCCCCATTTTGCAGGTAAGGAGGTGGGGACCACAGAGAGGTTAAGCTGGGGAGCTCAGGTTCAAGTTTCTGATTCTGGAGCCTACCCTTTTTTGTAATCGTCACTGCTCTGGAAAAAACAGTAAGCACCAGGCCTCAAAGAAATATAATAGAAATGGTACATATCTGTTCCTCCCCATTCTTACCTCTCATTCGGGTTTTATGGGAATGCGTGTATTTGTGAAAGGCCTGCCTCCGGTGTTTGTGCATGGTCCCAGGCCCCACCGGGCGGAGGGGAGCCACCCGGCAGCACCTTCCTGTACCAAACCCACCGTCACCAGACCGTTACTTCCCAGTTGCCAGCTTGGCACAGAAAAATCCATGTTACCACAGCTGAGGCTGTTTCGTGAGGAAAGATCTTCGAGACAGAGTTGTTTTCTGTTCTCAGCTACCTTTGTCATTCTCGTTTACCCTTGAGACTGCAAAACACCATGTCTCTCTGTTTACAGAGGCCAAAACAAATTCCAGGAATAAACACAATTTTTGTAACTCTTCTTCAAAAATTGGTACTATGCATAGAGTAAATATTTGGTAAAAGAATAGAAATGATTAAGCAGTCAGTAAAAAGAAGTGAACACAGCCATACACTCCATATTTGCATAGGCAATACATACAGTAAAGAAATTTCATACGTAAACTCTGTGATACAGTTTTGTGTCTATATAGGTTAATATATAATAGTTGGACACTTCCTGCTTATCTGTGTTTTCTAAATTTTCCCTAGTGCAGAGACAGATCCTTGGGTGTGCAGGCTTTGACCCGGGCGGGCCCTCGTTGTCCTCCTCCCTATTGTCGCTTGTCACCCTGAGGGCGACAGGGCTCTGTGGCTCATGCAGGAGGCCCAGGGGCAGAAGGCTCTGAACGTCAAACATGACGATGCTCTACCAGCGTTTCTAGCAGCCTTGTAATGCTCCAGGGAGAGCTGGAAACAGACCGGTGGTGGTGATGGGGCACGTGTATGTTTTGAAGGTGGAGACGCCAACGTAGAACCAACCTACACTTCCCTGCTGTGCTTTGTGTGCCCGTCGGTGGTCGGTGGGGTGGAAACTGCCTCAACCGCTCCGTCTCACAGAGACCCCCGAAGAAGAGGTGAAAATCAATGCGGTGTTAGAGTCCGCGAGAGGTTTGTGCTGTGCAAAGGCACCTCTGGCTGGGCCGCCTGCTCATTCGCAGGCACCCACCCTGAGAACGGGTGGGCCTCCGTCCCCAGCACCGGCAACGGTGTGTGGCAGAGTCAGTGCCCCGTTGGTGTTTACTTCAGCGTTGCTGCACCATCAAACCCATCCTAACTCTCTCCTCCCCTGCCTCCATCTCCCCGTGCCTCCACCCCCGCTACCCCAACTCATCCCGCCTTGCTCTCCCCTCCTCTCCCCCGGGCGGCGGGCGGCGGCTGCCGCTCCCTCCGCACAGGCCTCAGAGGAGCCCTCTCTCGACCTGGGACACCCATGAGACAGAGGGCGACAGCAGCGATCTCCGGGCACTTTGTGAGGAAGGCCAGCGAGGAGAGGCTGGGCTGACCGGGGCGAGCAGCGGGACCCCCAGAAAGACGCTCAGCTTCCCGGGAATGGGAGCCTAATCCCGTTAGTGGCTGGCTGGAGGCTCCTGGGGCCGCAGCCTCCTTCCCGCTGCGCCGGGCAGTATGTCATTGGAGGACCGGCGGCCACGGAGGGCTTGGCTCGCCAGCAGCCCCCTCCCGCCCCCAGCCCCCTCGCTTCTCTTTTCTTTCGCAGTGACACTCACTGCAGTGCCTCTGAGGTCATTTGTTTCCCACAGCCTCACAGGGCGCTGTGGCAACCAGGGGGACAATGATCTCTCACAGGAATGATGGGAGGCCTTGTTTTGCCTTAAATAAGCTCCTTCAAGGGAGCAGTAAGGTCTGTTGTGTGTGTGGTTTGTTTTTTTCAGAAAATCCTTTTGCACGTAGTTCCAGTGTGAAGTACTCAGGCAACTTCAATGGAAGACATAAAGAATCTTATGTGTATGTATGTGTGAGGATTTAACTTTATTTTTATTGCTGCTTTGAGACCAGGATCGTGTTTTCCCTTCTGCCAGTTACCCTTTTCCCTCTCACGCCATCTGACCCCAGTGTCCTCTGGAGAGCGTCAGGCAGGAACTGGCAGGTGTCGGGCCGAGAGGTGGTCACGTCTCCGTGCTGGCGTCCCACGGCCTCCGCTACGGCAAGGCCTCTCTGGGGTGTGTACACTGGGGGTTTGGAGCTGCAGCACCTCCCCTGTCCTGCCCTGGGCCCGAAGAAAGTGTGTGCGCTGAGTGTCCAGCGCTGGGATTCACAGCAAGATGGAAGTGAGGCGGGAGGGCTGTGGGCCCCCTCGGAACAGACCGTGGGCTTACATGTCAGAGCTGCAGGGAAATACGGGGAAAGGAAAAGGGCCGTCTGTGAGGCAGGGAGTAAAGAGAGGTCCGGTTCCAGTTCTGGGCCCATGTAGCTGTTTAACGAGGAAAGGCGGGAGGCCCTTTCTATTCACACCCTGATAACATCACTAGAAAACACAGAACTGACCTGTTTGTCTAATGTTCTCCAGTGTTTTAGGTCTTCAAACTGCTCGAGGCGGTTTAACCTGAGAGCTTTTGTGTGTGAGCATTATTGTTTGTAAAAACTTTCTGCTTGGCAAGTCATGCTGTATCATGTAATCTGGATATTTCGTATGGAGAAACTGAGGTCAGGCAGATTAAAGTCTTCTCCAGAACCACATAATGAATTCGTTTCAAGATTTAAGATTAAAACCCAGGTCCTTTAGTTTCCAGATCATTAACTAATCACTGTGATCTATGAATTCTTTCTTCTTGTTAGAAAAAAAAAAAAAGGCCATCAGGACATTCTCTCATCTGAGCAATATGTCTCAGAAACTGTGTGGCCATCTAAATTATATTTTAAAACTATCCTTTCCTCTTTTATAAATATATCTTCCTTTTTTGGTAAATCCTATATTCTTCAACTCTTTATTAAATTTTGTCACCTCTTTAACATGTCAGACTCAAAAACTTTGTTTTATGATGGGGCCACTCGGAGGACATAATATCTTTTCCCTTCCCTTTGTATTTCCTGACTTTTCCTGGGAATAATTCTCATACATTCTCGAAGCACTTGGGCAGAAAGGAGCATTCTCCAGATGTTCCTGTTGGTTGCCCAGAGTAATTCAAAGACTGGTATCACTTTTTGGTAAATTGAAGAAACATTTTTGTGATAACTAGTTATACTTGAGTTAAAAAAACAATCCTAAGATTAACTCTTAACAGCCAGAGTGTCATTTCAATTGTTCACAAATTCCGAAGTGGGAATCCCAGAAGTTTTGGTGGAAGAATTGACTTGTTGCCTTATTTCTCTGGACCCTCTGTTAACCACTTGTTCTCAACTGTTCATTAGCTTCCAAAACAAGCACACTGCAGTCCACTCCAACAGACAGCCTGTGTCTTTGGCATTGATAGGACACTAGCCAGACCAACTTCTCTCTGGCCATGATGACCATGTCCTGGTGGTCGCTAACTCTAGAATGAGTCATGCTTTAGTGTTCGTTGCAGGGGAACAACAAAAGTGCATGAATAAAAATTGCTGATACAAGGCTCGTGACAGATGGTAAGTGGCAAAAGTAAGCTCCTGAGCTACGTTAACAAGCTCCCTTTGGAAATGTTTGACTCCAAGCACAGACCATGCCGGCCAGCCTGGCCTCAAGCAGCCTCTCCTCTCAGCCCATCTGAACGTCTCCCTGAAGCTTCCTTGCCTGCTGGCAAATTCCACTACATCTTCCAGAGGCACAGAAGATGAGTTTGAATAAGTCCAAAATGGTAACCAAAAATGTTGACTAGCAAGAAACTGGCAGCGGCGGCTTTGGGAGCCGGGGAGTAAATAACAGGCTGTTGTCCCACACCCCAGTTTAATGCTCTCAAGAGGTTCTTATGTTGCTCACATTAGTGGGCATGTAAATGAAACCCCTGTTGGCCTTGGCAGATATTGGCCTCTTCTGTGACCTTGTTTGACTGAAACAAAAAGTCATTGGAGAAACAAAATTTCAGCGCTCTGAACCCTGTTGAAAGAAAAGGGCAATTCTCTGAATTGGGTAATCGGATCACCCTCCCCAGTGCCCTAGGGCTTATATCAAACATATAAGAAGGGGATTAATAACTTCAGTGTAAAAATGAGCTTCAGGCGACTTCCAACTGTAACATTTCACTCTCAGGAGCTTTAGGACATACAAACAGATTTTTCTGGAGTATTTTGAAGTGCTCTTTATAAAATGCGGGTGGGACTTGAGGCTGCTGTGGGGTCCTGATAACTGCTGTGGCCCAGTCTGGTGGGCAGGCGACCTGAAAGCCGCCATGGAGCAGCCACTTAATGAAACTGCTCGTGAGATGTGCTGTGGGAACCAGAAGACAATGACAATAGTCGTTTTATAAACTATGCTCTGTGTTCGTTTCCTCGGTCACAGTTTTACTACCTAGACTCACCTAGATGTGTGTCAGGCTCCCCTTCTTCCTCTTGCAGGGGAGTGAGAGGACGCCACGTCTCACCCCAGACCTGTTTGCTGTGTGTGAGTTGTATGAGCCATTTGAGAAGAAGAGGAATTTAAAATTTTTATTTACTTATTTGTTTACTCAATACTTACTTAATGCCTACTATATACCAGGCTTGAGAGAATAAGGAGGCATTTGTTGGAGTGGTCACTTCATAAGTTATATAAATGTTTAATCACTACGTTGTATACCTGAAACTAATATAGTATTGTATGCCAGCTGTAATTGAAAAATTTTAAAAGCAAACCAAAAAAATAGAAAGATAAATATATATATTCATATACAAATGTATATATATGTATATATATTCATATACAAATGTATATGAATATATATATGAAATATACATTCACAAATGTATATTAAATATATGTACAGAAGATCCATGGGCTGATATTTGGACTCAGTCCTTCATAAGGGCTGAAAGAACACACGGGGAGGGAGCCCTTTCTTCTCAGGAATGGGGAGGCTCTGACCGGGCTAACGGACGTAACAAGAGGCAGAGAAACGAAGACTCTCCCAGGCAGAGATTTCACGAAGGTTAAGTTGATGATGAATCTGGTCAGAAGATGCAGGCTAAAATCATCAGTTTTCTCTCGGAGCAGAAGGGTCGAAAGTGGTTCTTTTGAGTCCTGAGGAAGTGGGGTTATTAGTGACGGAGGCAACTATTGGGATCACAACTTGCATAGAAAAGGGAAACAAAGGATGACCTCTGAAAAATGCATTGTTTTGAAATGTATCTTCAAAGATACGGACATTCTGAGGATTCTGGCAACCACATTCTTATCTTAATGGCTGTAGACCTGTCTGATGCCAAACAGAATTAGCAAAATCCTGCTGTTGGTTTATTGCTGGTCTACTTTAAAGCTGGTTGTTGTTGGTGTTTTTACTATGAAAATATTGCTATAGCTGGGGAGGGTTGCTTCTAAGAATTAGAATGCCAGAAAGCTAATCAGAAAAGGAACTAACTTGAATCATGAGCTAAGGATTCATTTTCATTTTTATTCTATAATTTTTATAGAAAACTGTGAGGCAGATGTCTCACCTGCATAGTCACATGAGAAAGCCCATGCCTTCGTTGTCTGCACTCCCGCCTGTCACAGCTAAACCTTCAATAAAGGCAGACTATTTGAATTCTCTCACATTTATTTGGTTTTTGTCATTGACCATGTTTTTCTTCTTATAAAGTAGATGTGTTTCATTTCCTTCCTTCCTTCCTTCCTTCTTTTTTTTCCTTCCTTCATACTTGAGTGTATCTAGGCAGAGGTGGCCAATAGGTTCCATCTTCCTTTCAACTCCAGATGGCCAGCAGTGGCTGCTTGGGCTGCTGTATGGGAACTGCTCAGCTGTAGCTCCCATGGGCCCTGTACTGGGGCTGCGGTGACACACGGGCCGTGTGGCTGTTGTCGGAGCTGCTGCTTTCATGTCTTTACTTCACCCCTGAAGTAGAGCGTGAGATACATCAGCCGAAGTCCTGATGTAAGAAAGCCACGCCTACCCCCCACACTAGGAGACGTTCTGCTGCTGCATAAAGACATGAGCAAGAGCGGTGGCTCCATAAGAGACATTTTTAATCTAAGACTTAGCAGGGGAAGCCTGAAGAAAGCTAAGTGAAATAGATCGCCAACTTCTGGGATGTGATGGCAAAATCGAGCTGGGATTTTTGTGGCTCATTTCAGGGTAGCTGTTTGGATCTGTTTACGGTTTTCTTTTCTTTTTTTAGGGTTATTGTATTTTCCCCCCTCTGCGTGTGGTGGGATGGCAAACCACAAAAAGCAACAGCCTCCTGCGTCCCTTGGCCGTGCAGTTCAGCCAGTACCCAGCTCCCCGCTTGCAGCCAGCACGGCTCATGCTGCAGATAGGCCGGTGACGCATCCCTCCTGGGAGATGAGCTGCAGTTCCGTCTGGATATCACCCATTGGGCCCATCGCTTGAATCCCCAGATTGTTCATGTGTTTGTTGACTTTTCATCTAAAAATAAAAGTCACTTAAGGCAAATAGCTTAGTGCCAGTGGGTTTGGCTATTTGTAGAATTCAGAAACCCACTTAGGAAACCACCCTGAGGATTTTCGTGGCCTTGCATCAGATCTGGCATGCTTCAGCGCACCAGCCCTCGCGCAGACTGGGTCCGCTGGACCGAGTTACGGAAAGCCTTCCTAAGAAAAGTAGACCCTCAGGAAGTAGTTCATCCTGGTGACCCAAAAAGCACAGCTGTATCCCCTCAACTGACCCAATAATAGCTATAGCAACAACAACACCATTTCCTTCTGGCATCTGATAGTTTTAAAGTTTCTCAGTATGTCTAGTTTTATATTCACAAAACCTGGTTGAGCTGGTAAGTTGAGGGGAGTGGTAAGCACTGCTAGGTCCTGGTCCTGGTCCGACCATTGCTTCTTCTCGGGGAAATGTGACACTGGAATACTCTTCAAAAGGACAGTGTCAACTGTGTGGCTTTGGAATTTTGGCAGTTTCATCAGTGATGTTCCTCTTCCATAAACTACTCCTGTTCTTTTTTTTTAATTTTTAAATTTTATTTTTATTTTTTAATTGTATTTTTTTCCATGTACCATTTATCCCCTGTATCCTCCCCTCCCCACTCCTGCAGCCCTGTTGTCCATGTCCATGCATCCTCTTTCCTTGGAACAAGTGAAAAGGAAAAAGGGCTCCCCCCGTTCTTCAGAATGGTGCCACGCCCTTCGCCTTCCCTCCCTAGTCATGATGCCTCGTTTCCAGCTGCTGGAGTCCGTTCCAGAGCCCAGTGCACCGAAGTAGCGGGTGGCATCCCTGTGATTGCAGAATGGGAGACTACGGCCTAGTCATCTCTCTGGGTCACGTAGAAGTCACTTCTGGACAAAAAGTGCTGTATACAATGTATATTTTTAAAAATGATCTTTACTTTGTGCTGCAAAAACAAACTTTGAGGGGATGGTTCTCCCACAGGATATGGACATGGCCTTGGACCATGTCCAGGGTTAGTGACACAGCTGCTGTTTCCTGCAAGGGACATCCCATCTCCAGAGGGGAAAAGACAAAGTTAAATATATAGCAGGAGGGTAATGACTGAGCCTATTAACAAGAGTGAAAGCGTTTGCCTGTTACGCAATCTGTAATAATATATGGCCGTTGGCAGGAATTACAGTTTATGTTTAGGAGACATATTTAAAACTCTTTCCAGAGGTCAACTGACCCAATAATAGCTATAGCAACAACAACACCATTTCCTTCTGGCATCTGATAGTTTTAAAGTTTCTCAGTATGTCTAGTTTTATATTCACAAAACCTGGTTGAGCTGGTAAGTTGAGGGGAGTGGTAAGCACTGCTAGGGTATGTGAAGCGAGGTAAGAAGTTTGGATTTATTCTAAGCGTGATACAAAGTTTCAGCCAGAGATGGAGAGGACGTGATTCACATTTTAGCAAGATCACCCAGCCTGCTGCATGGGATATAGACTATGGGGGGCCGGGGCGGGGGGGTAGTGGAAGCCAGGAGCCAGTCAGCAAAAATGACCTAATTCAGGTAAGAGACAGTGGTGGCTTGGACTGGGCGATGGTGGTGGAGGGGGTGAGAAGTGCTTAGGTTCACAGTAAATGTTGATAAAACTGCTTACGAGGCCTGAAAGTAGATCGGATGTGAATATTTTTTTAAAAATAAGAAGTTTCTCTAGATTTTAGAGTCTAAGATAACTCTAGGAATGGTGTTTTTGGGGATTCCAACCCCCCCTCCCCCGCCCATGGAGTTTTTTTAGATCAAAAATCTAGGAATGCCGGGGCGAAGAGCAGACCGGGGTGGAGGCAGGGCAGGAGTTAGGAGTTCTGTCCTGGAAAAGTTGACTTTGAAATGTCTGCTAAACATGCAAGTGGGGGTGTCAAGGAGGCGGCTGAACACATGAGCCCGCGGCTCAGGGGAACGGATTGAAGTAGGGATGGGAAGAGGGCTAAGGACTGGTCTTGGGGGTACGGCAACATTTACAAGTGGAAAAGAAAAGAAATCTATGAAGGAGACTGGGAGGGAGGGGGCAGGTGGAGGTGAAGAAATCCATGAGAATGTGATTTTCCGGAAGCCAAGTGAAGCAAGTATCTTAAGAAGGAAGGAGCTAGACTCAATGCTACTGAGAAATCAGGTGAGATGAGGACTGAGAACTGAGCCTTGGATTTGGCACGATGTGGTCAACGGTGTGGATCTGGCGGGCTGCAGTCAATGGTGACCCAGACAAGCCCGGTTTCAGAGGTGTGTTCAGGGCAGCAGCGTGACGGGAGCCCCTTAAAGAGAGAACCAGAGGAGAGGAAGGAAGAAGAGAGGGCACAGACAACTCTGAACGGGTGTTTTGCTACAAGTAGAAACAAGCAGATGGTGTGGTAGCTGGGGAAGTCGAAGGTGTTATTTTGTATTTTTTATGATGTACGTGATTAATAGAAAGGAAAAATGGGATAACGCTGCAGAGAAAAAAGGATAAGAACTACTGCCAAAGCCTGGAGGGTATGGGAAGGGGTGGGATGCAGGTCCCCACAGACGGGCCGGCCCCAGGTGGAAGCAGGACTGCTTATCCCTGGGAACAGGAGAGAAGAAAGGCTGCCTGAATGCACTCGCGAGCAGTCTAGCAGATGTGGTGATGTGAGGATGAGGTCGTTCTCTTCTTACAACTTCACTTTCCTCGTTGAGAAGACATGAGGCGGTCAGCGGAAAGGAAAGAAAGGGAAGGGAATGGTGGAGACTGGAGAAGACAGGAAGTAGTCAGCCAGTCTTTATACTTTGCCACCACTGCCTTTGACTCCTCCATGATTTCATGAGAAAACAGGTCCCAGGCCTAGTCTTGGTAATTACTCAAGAGTGGGCCCAGAAACCGGGCAGGACCCCCGCCGCCGTGGCTGACGGGTCTGTGAGGTGGGGAGGCAGGGTGTATAAAGGAAGGATAAAAGACCCGTGTCTCTCTGGAGTGAAGGTCCTCTGAGGACGCCCCCACCCCCATTCAGCTGCCCCCAGTAGGGCGTGTGCAGCGAGGAGGCTAGCACAGCCTTTGCCTTCTTCCAAGATGTCCCAGTTGGCTGAAGTCATGGGGTTTGAGGCATGTCCCCTGGCTCTCCCAGGGGCATCGTTGACCCAACTCGTTCTGTCCCTTACCGGGTTGTTGAGAGACACTGCCCAAACAAACTAAGTCACTCCACACCCGTGGTGTGCCTCTCACATTTGTGAGACAGCCCTGGGCTCTCCGAGCTGCGTGTACTACAGACCAAACGGGGGGCGGGGGTGGGGGCGCTGAGGGGAGGAGAACTTTGACCACAGGACTTTCTGGGTGGTGTTTATCTGTTGTGTCCCCTCGCAGGTATTTGGGTTCTCCTCAAAGGCTGTCCGTCCCCAAAGGCTGGGGTTACTTAGAATTCTGATGTTCTGAGATGCCTATTTGATGTTCTGATAATTAGGAAGCAAAAAAGCTGGGCTTGTGGATGACTAAAAAGAAACAGTGAGGTGAAAGGAGGTGCCAACTTTTCTTCCGAAGCCCCCGAGAGAGGGGCCACACAGGAGCCGAAGAGAACTTCCTTCCCTCCTTAAGGTGGTCAGAGAACCCTTTCACTGCTTCTCCCCGGAGGTCCTGCGGCGAGGCACTCTGTGCTCGGGCCAAGGGTATTTGCTTCTGATATGTGTTTTTGTATCTCCGTGAACAAATGGGGTAAACAGAAAAGAGTTCCTACAAATAGTATTACGGTGATCAAATCAGACGAGTCCCATTGAGACGGCTCCGTGTGTACAGTGCCCTCATTCCTTGCTAACCACCCAGGTATTTGCCACTGCTTATGGATGGCCCTTGGTATGTTGAACTTATCAACGTATTTAATCCTTATGACTGCTCTATCATTGTCATGTTATTTTTTTAAAGATTTTATTTATTTATTTATTTTTAGAGAAAGGGGAAGGAAGGAAGAGAGGGAGAGAAACATTGCTGTGAGAGAAACACCGATCAGTTGCCTCTTGTACATGCCCTGACTGGGAATCGAACCAGTGACCTTCCACTTTGTGGGACAACGTCCAACCAACTAAGCTACACTGGTCAGGGCTATCATTGCCATTTCAGAGAGGAGGGCATGAAGGCCCAGAGAGGTTTAGGTCAAGGCCACTTATCCAGTAAGTGGGAGAGTCAGGGATCTTGCTCTGGTCTCCCGTTTCCAAAGCCAGCCCTCTTTCCACTGCACCACACAGCCTGTTACATGTAATCAATGATAAGAATGGCCTGGCCATTTGTGTTTGTGAAATACCTTTTATTGAAACTCTGTAAGCATTATTATCTTTGTGATCTGGAGAAAGGGATGATGGAACAAACATTTTTTGGACACATTACGGGTCAGATGTGATTCGAGTGCTTTCACACACTGGACAGGCTATGGTGACTGCAGATGCGGGAATCGCGTTTCCCAGGGCGCCGCTCACAAAGGAGCTGAGAGTCAACTGCAGTGTTTTCCTCGGCATGACCCAGTCTCCACTGGAGCAGCGAGTGGGTCTCTTTTTCATCACTATTTTATCCCTAGTGTCTAGTGCAGGGTCTGACTCTGGCACACAGTTGGTGCTCAGGAAGAGTTTATTGCACGAATAACGGCTGAACATGCTATAAGCTGCAACATGAATGTGTTGATCCTTATGTTGTGCTTTCTGGAGACTTCCACTGGATGCTGAAACGATGCCACGAGAAGGTTCTGAAAACGGATCCGTGAGCACACGTGTGTTTCCGATTGCGGCAGCGATGCCCGTCTCACTGCCGTGCAGTCTGAGTGACCAGCAGCTCTTCTGCTGGGGACACTGAGGTGCAGAGTTTCCTTGAAGAAGGCTTTGCAAGGCCGTGGACAGTTTGTGGCACGACTGAAATCTTGAGATTCTCACCTTTACGATCCTACCCACTTAACAACCTTGTGGTCCTGGGCGGGGGGTGGGGGGGGCAGTTACAGCTTCCCATAACTCTGGTCCTTAATCATTTGAAGAGATGGTAATTTATCTTAAATGTTCACCTTCTCACGAATGTGACACACTTAGCACAGATGGTCTCTGAAGTTTGTCCTGGCTTCCCCTACCCTGCCAGTATCTAGTATGTTAATGTCAATATTAGCTTTACTGTTTTAGGTAACTCTGGAATGCTTCTCATTAGCTGGAACCGTAAAGAGTTCAGTTTTACCTGCACTGAGGGATCGCTAAATTCCTATTGGCATCTGAGTGCACGGTCCCATGTCGAAAGTGAGGTCATGTTTCTCCTGGATTGTGCCTGTATCTGATGAGCCTCGGCTGGCGTGAATCCGAGACAATGAAATAATCACACCCATTAGCTCACCGGGGCCCTGTTAAGATGTGGCCTGGCTTTCCATCTATTTCTCCTGCTTGGAAAAACTGACACAGTCATGGTTTGTAAAGGTTAGCGGAGATGGAACTGCTCCGACAGCCGAACCTTCGCACTACCCTGTTTAGACTCGGGACCAGCCTGCTGCTTGATCTCGGGAAATAGCCGGGGAGCCCGGTGCAAGTATCTTCTTGAACCTTCTTGTTTGTGGTGGTTGAATTTTCCTAACACTCTGTTTTCTCCATCCCAGCTTTTGTGGCTCGTGGGTCACTCCAGAGTAGTGGTTTCCAAACTCTTCACTGTTTCTTACGATTCTCTTTACAGGCCCTGCATTCTGAAGTTTCGGGCCTAGTGAGCAAACTCTCATGGTCAGATGACAGACCAGTTTTCTTGTTAATGCCCAGTGTCATTGTGCTGGAGGTTCTCTTGCCTCCCATGTTTTTTGCAGGAGCACTTTCCCAGGCCCCTTCCTCAGGTGTGGCCTCCAGTTGTCCCTGGTGGAGCACCCTCGGCCTCCCCCACGGGGCTCTGCGCACAGTTGTAGCCAATTGTTCATGCAACTATTCGTGTGTCTAGCGTGTAAGCTCCATGAGGACAGGGACCTTGCCTGTCTTGTTCACAGCTATTTCCCCAGGGCCTACGTCTTTGCTGGACACAGAGTGGGCACTCAAGCAGCATTTGTAGAATGAATTTGCTGATTTAATTTCAGTGAAAAATAAAAGAAACCCATCCCTTATATTGGCTTAGGAAGACTTATCCTATGTAAAGTTGATACAATTTTTGAAACATTGATTATAGATTAAATGAAAATTACCAAGTTTAGCCCTGGCTGGGTAGCTCAGTTGGTTAAAGCATTGACCTGATGTGCCCAGGTTGTGGGTTCAGTCTCTGGTCAAGGCACATACGGGAATCAACCAATGAGTGCACAAGTTAGTGGCACAACAAACTGATCTCACTCTCCCTCTCTCTCTCAACCCAGTTTTAAAAAATCACCAAGTTTAGATAAAGGGTTAACTGTGGGTGGGAGGAAAGATGACGATGCTCTTGGGGAGGGATTATATAAGAGACTTCCAGAATACTGATAATGTTCTATTTCTTAATCTTGGGGACTCCTAGGGACCCAAGAGCCCCAGACTTACTTCTGAACTACAAGAACATGCCAAATAAGTCATCTGTTACCTATTTTATCCATACCTAAGGCAAAGCTGTCAGGGCCACCTGAGGATGTTGTAAAAAGCAAGGGTATTATTAAAGTAGACTTATTACTGTAAAGACCTTATGACTGTTCAGCTAGCTGCCTTGAAAAATGCCCACTTTTCTCTGCTCACCTCTCGGGAGACATGGAGAGCCACTGCAGACGAGCCCTTCTGTCTCTCTCTGTGCATCTCCTGCCTCTTGGACCCATCTCACTTCCCTGAACCGTTCATTTAACCTAACTCAAATTAAAAACGAGAAATCACCCGTGACGCTTAGTCGAACGCCTATTGTGTGCTTGCATTATAAGCTATAATTGGAGCATCTTGAGTCTTGTCCTGGGCCAGGTCTTCTAGTGGCTGTCATCATGCAAGAAAGAGAAAGTCATCAGAGAATGGTCTGATGTGAGGGCAATTGTTTAGTCTTTCCTAATAATCCGATGCCCTCCTGGGCAGGTCACAATCTTTGGAAGTGTCAGAGATGTGTTGGAAAAGTCGCAGCACCTGCCAGTGTGGCTGGGCAGGGACCCAAGTGGGGTGAACTATGGCGCATTGCATCCTGGTATTCTTGCGGGGCTCACCTCCTGGGGCATGTCAGGAGAGCAGGCCCAGTCAGTCCTCTCATCAGATAGTGATCAAAAGTCTCTTGACAAATCAGTAAGGCTGAAAATATTCTTGGCAGTTTAAACAGGCAGTGGTAAGAACATGCTTTCTGTAGTTACAATGAGTTCATTATCCAAGGGCCGGAAGTGACCAAAATCATTGATTGGCTAATTATACATAACTCAAGGGTCATAATGCTTCAGTCATTATGTGGGACTATTCATAAAGCACTTGAGTTCAGCTCCAATAAGGAGGGGAAAATGCATCCAGGGAAATTGCAGGGTAAAAGTCTGGGAATGTAGATAGTATAGGATATTACTGGTCTGAAATAGAAGGTTTCACGTATAGAGTTTTTCAAACAGATTCTTGGAAAAAGATTTCCCAAATTTTTCCCAGTTTTCAGATGGGATGTAAAACCAGGGGCTCTAACCTTTACTTGTGGTTGTCTAAAAATCTACCCTATTTTTCTTAGGAAGGGAAGCAGTTGCCTTAACACTTGGCCAGAGTCCCAACATGTACAGGGTGGCCCGTTTAAAACAGGCCTGTGGATGCTTCCGAGTAGGAAAGGGGTTTGTTGTAAAGCACCATGTGTTTGTGGGTGTTTAATGAATATGAGCTGATTAAATTGGCCACCCTGAATTATAACCTCATACCTTCTACAATTCCTCCGGTTTTTTAGCTCAAGACAATATTCTTCCTACTTTTCTGCCCAGACTTGTTCGGCAGCAATGCTATTGCTGTTAAAACTGCTTGTGTTTTCTACCCAAAGTATTTTTATTTCAATGGTGGGCAGAAGCATCCAGCCTTGGAAATGTCTCTCTTACTGATTGCCCGCCCAGCCGCAGTGAGGTTCCATATCAGCCACACCCACACCACCTCCCCTCTCAGCATTCCACTCCATCTGCTTCCCCGTCTCCGGGCTGACACAATACCACTGTCTGTCTGGAGCAGATAGTGAGCTCTGCCACAAACAGAGGAGGCCTTGTCTAAAGAAGGCAAAGCTCTGCTCTAGGAATCAGGCAACCTGGGCTTATGGCTTGCTTTTGCTAATAGCCATCTGTGTGGCTTAGGGTAGTCCCTTTGTCTCCTTGAAGCGGTGAGGCAAAAATCAAAATTTCTCAAACTGGGGACTGTGGATACTTGAGGTCTGCAAGTTCTATGTGATTTTTAATTTTTAATTTCAAAGATTTTCTTATTGTAAAGACAATACTTTGCAGTCAAAAGATGTTTTCCTAAAATAAAGTTGAAGCTTCTTTATTTCGTGATTCTGAAACTCGGTCTAAGCTTGCCTAGACTCAGTCTAAGGTCTCCTAGAGGCTTTTTTTTTATATATATTATTTTTTTTATTTTTTTTATTTTAGTGATTGTTCAAGTACAGTTTTCTCCCCTTTACTCCTAATCAAGCCCACCCCCCTAGGGGCTTTTATATGTGTTTTAGGTGTCTCAAATTATGTTCCCCTTTGAAAGGAGTCTGTTTATCACTCCAGTTTGAGAAACACCGGACTGTTTCCATATATTTATAAACTGGTTGTAGAGGTGGGACAAAATATTAGCTTTAACTTTCTTATCCTCATACTACTCAGCCTAATTACTTTTGGATTACCCCTGTATATTTAAGTCTTTCAGCATATGGGCTTCCTTTGTTTCATAACCGAAATAGTTTCTGCTTTCGGTCACTCTATGCTAATTTATAAAGAGCATGTTACTCCCAATAGCTACTTCCCTCTCCCTTGAAGACTCGGATGATTTAATTTATTGGTGACTAGCCTGACAGAGCCCACCTTCCTCTGTAAAGACTTCTGAGTCGTTACAGTGAAGAGATGCTCTTCCCCTACCAGTGTGCTCAAGATTAAGTCATCATGACGGTAGTTTGTGTGTGCATCCCACTTCTGTAGTATTCAAAGTGCTTTCTTTCATATACATGTTATCTTTCGATTCTCTCTGCAGTGTCCTCGGTAAATGAAGCCAGTTGTGTGGTCGCCGTTTTACAGACGAAGACGCTCAGGCCCAGAGATGGTGCCTCATATCTTCTGGTTTAGTTTATCTGTTTTTCCCAACAGTGCTCCTCATCCAGTGACAGCAACACACGTAGAATGACTGGCTATTTGCCACACTGTGCTGCCCCACTGTGTGAGCAGAGCTCCTCATGCAAGGGTCGACTGACACTGTCAGGCTTGTTCACCCTGACTTTAGTCACATGCCATTTGTTATTAAAAGACCTGGCTGGTCCCACCCAGCCCGTTTCCTGAGACATGGAAGTTATCCAATAAATATTTATTGGATAATGAGTGAGTAAATGAGTAAGCTCCCCCAAATCATCCCTCTGATTACAATTTTGACACTGGAGGTGATTTTTGCTGCACGGATTTATGCCAACATGTTGTTTCAAGTTCTAAGTCTTGATTTGCTCAAAGACTGCCAGGTGCTTTAAGGAGAAAAGAGCGGAACTGCTGAGAGAGGCACACTGTCGGCCAGCAGAGGAAATCCCCTCGCTGGCCTCGCCGACCTTGCTGTCTGTGATCAGTTCTCTAGGCTTCATGGCCAATAGGGAAAATGGTGTCACTCGTCTTCCTGGAGCTGACTGGAACACTCACTCCCACCATAGGGAGAGGATGGGAAAGACGGAGGTGTGTGAGAGTAAATGGAAAGGCGGATAAATGCCGTCAAGTTCGAAGGTCGAGGTGGAGAGGAGAAAGTTGGTGGGCAGACAGTTCCTGTGGTCGGGTGCGTCTGAGTGAGGGGAAAGGGAAGAGATGTTTTGTCTGCTGCTTCCATAGTGTGGTTTGGCTGCTTTCCCTTCACTGCCCAGGAGAACGGTTAGTGACCAGGGGCGTCGCATTTTAATCAAGGCAACTCATGCTGGGCCGGTGAGCTCGGCCCCCGTGGGTATCACGAAGTTGTAGCAGGGAGAGAGGGAGGCTGCTGCTCACAAAGGGCCCACTCATGCCCTGCTGCTGTCGGCGGCGGCTGTGGTGTCTCTAGCATGTTTTGTATATCACAGATTCCTCATGCTAGTTATTATCATTTGACTGCATTACCTATGAGAGTGGATTTCCTGGAAAAAGTCATTCCACTTTATTTTTACACACTCATTGTCCCTGGAACCACTTTCTGAAATTCCAGGCTTTCATTTCACTGTCATTCTCTAAAATTGTCACTTTCTCAAAGCTCCGGGGTTCTGGAGACATTCTTGTGCTTCCAGCATGCTTCTAAGTAACTTCTGGGAACTCTGTAGTGTTGCCTGGCTCTGCGGGGCCCATGAGGAGGCTGCTTCCCCTCCCGGTTGTTCCTCTCCGACAGGGGATTTTGGTCATCTTGAAAAGCTAAGAATACGAGGGGACCAAACTGAAATTGCAGAGCATGTTCGCCCGGCCAAACTGAAACACACATGATGAACTGACCACACACATGGTCTCGAAATGACATCTCACTCGGGGAGTCAAAGCCAAGGACCGCGGTTAGTGCCCCAGCAGGCCCCAGATGGTTAGAATAAACACACACCCCTGCTTTCTGCCAGGTAGTTTTCATCAGTTTCCTCAGGATGTCAGTGTGTGTGTGTGTAATTAAGAGTGTTTAATCATATTAGAATTCCCCACAGAGAGATGGTGTGGGGAATGGGGGAGGGATCACTGGCTCGAACAGCCTCCGTGAGAGTCATCCGTTGAAAAAGAAGCAGAGGAAAGCCAGGTCTCCGGGCCGTGCCTGTGCCATCACTGCCTCAGGAGGCAGGTTGGCCCGCCACCCCTGCGGCAGCAGGGAGAACGGAAGCCCCAGTCTTCCGTGGCAATCTCAGGGTCCCCAGGGTTTGGTGTTTATTCTAAGTCCCTCACTTTTTCCCTTTTCTGTATATATTCTCCTGTCTTTATCTGATCAATCACCAAATTTAGCTGCGGGAAGTGGTCTCTTATTTTGGACAACAAAACTTCGTCCCATTGACAGTAAGTGATTTTCAGAATCACTCAGTGAGTGAGCTGTTGGAATCTGGCTCACTGGCATGCCAGTCCGTTCACTTCACCTAGTAGGCATCCCTGGGAAATCTATTTTTACCTATTTCTTTGACGGATTTTACTAATGTGAGCTTCACTTAAAGAAATATTGATGTCTTTTCTAATTCCCCTAAATTGATCATGGTGAATTTCTGTTTAAAAGCCATAGAGTACACTTTCCCTATATGCCAGCTCTAAAACCATTTCTTCATTCATTCGTCAACAGAAAAGCTATTCCAGATGACCCCGTGTCGGGCATTCTGCTAAATCTAGATGAAAAGACAGAACATCCCCACAAGGACTTAGTACTCTTTAGATTCTATTCAGCATAGTTGATTTGCTCACCGGTGCTAAGAAAATTAAGATTATGAGATTGTATTCCTTTATCTGGCATTAACTTGGGCCAGCCACCCCACTGATGGGACCAGCACAGAAGTCCCCTGTTTACTCTAAAACAGCAGTTTGAAGACATATCCTACTGATGGTATGTTGATAGCTTCCTGGGACATGAAGGTGGCATGGTTGGAGCTGAAAGGATTCTTGCGGACAAATAGGGAAAAGGAGTCACCAGCACGTGGCTCTTCCTGGCCTGCTGGGCCCAGCCCCGTGGGTCTCTGACTTGGACCACTGCCCTTCCAGACATCGGACTTGTTTACGTCATTACGGTTCTTTACGCTGATCCGTTTCCAGATAAGAAACCAAATGGGGAAAAAATCATTAGTTCTTAATTTGCTCTTAAATTTTCCCCATTGGAAAGAACCAGTGCCTCCTGTCATTTGGTGCTAATTCCCCTTTAGTATTTTCATATCTTTGGATACCTGTGGGCTGGAGACTTGTTAAGCAGAATGGGAATATATTTTACAAGTCATTAGTTAACTTTTCAAAGTAACAACAGTAAGATTATGGCATCTCTCATTTTCACTTTTTCAGAATCGTTAGCTAGTGGATCACTGGTTCTTGTCCCCCGGTGATGTGGCCCTTCAGGGGGCATTTGACAATGCCATTTTGGTTGTTACAACCAGAGGGAAATGCTACTGGCCTTCTACCCAGGGACACTGCTAAGCACCCTAAAATGCAGAAAAAGCCCCCACAAGCAAGACTCATTTAGCCCGAATTGCCGACAGTGCTAAGGTTAAGAACCCTCTGGTGTGGACCCAGCCCAGACATACACGCTGGAGGAAGGTCACCGAACTAGATGTCAGTCAGTTATCAGCTTCACTCCCTCAGGCTGCCGTCCTCTTTCAGCAAGGGGTCGTGCCTGGCTACTTCCCATGACAGGGGGCTGACCCTTAGTCTTGGAAAGTGGGTTCCACAATGAACTTCTACTTCCAGGAAGGTTGTTTCCGGTTCCCTCGAAGTGCTACTCTCCACACTCTCTGTTCAAGTTTCCCAACGGTACATTTTATTGCCCCTTATTATCAGGCATGTGATGGGAGAAGAATATAAATACCATATTTCCCCAGACATCATTTGGTCTAAAGTGGACCCTGCCAGCTGATAATCTGCAAACTCTTACAGCTGAGCTCTTTTACTCGGTGTCATCTCCTGACTCTGTTCTAAGAAGACAGAGAGGTGAGCAGGTAGCACCCTCGAGGGCCACTGGGTGGGAAAGTTTAGGGGTGTGTGTGAGAACGAGGAAGAGACCTCTACTTACAAGCTTCTTTCTCAATATCCCTGCTTGGGTGCATGTCCTATGGAGTACTTCAGCAATCACTTAAGTTTCTTCTCATTAGTCAGCTTTTCACTTTGCAAAAGCAAAACCCATTTGCATCAATGGAGTTTAACCCAATTTTTTAAAGTTTGTTATTACTATATTGAATGAAATAACAAGGTAGAATAGGGGAAAAATAAACCTGCATGAATCGGGAATTCTTTTAAACCTCCTTTTCTTCCTGAAAGTCTTCTGTTGTTTACATGGTTGGAATTTTATTATCAAAGAAACTTCTATTATTTAAAAAATGAACCAATTTTCAAAAGTATCAGGCAGGATTTTCCAGCAGAGCTCTGTCTTGGCTGACCTTGGTGCTAGGTGAGCCTCTGAGCAGCTGGCACAGTAATGTCACCTGGAAATGACGACCATTGGAAAAGAAGCAGAAAAGCCCCTGAAAGAGGCACAGAGCGGTGGATAACTTGTGAAGTGGTGGTTTGCCCCCCAGGGCGGCGAGACGGGCGTGTCCAGCCGGAGCATGCATTAAATCACTTATCGCCTGTGGTTAGTGCCTGTGAAGGAACCTACTCCACAGCTGGGAGTTCTGACTGCAGAAAACCTGTTTTGGGGTCAGAATAAAGGTTCCCTCTTTGTGTTACACCTCCTTTTAGCATTCTTGTATGCAGCTGTACCCCTTGTAAGCAACCATATATCTCAAGGATAAAACAGCAGTTCAATAAAAAGAACTTTGCTTTTCCTCTAAAACAGAGGTCAGCATCTCCCCCAGACGTCTCCTCTCCACCACTGTGCCCCGCTGGTGTGTGACAGTCATGTTTAGAAAACAGTTTTATAGCTCCTTTTCATGCAGGATAATTTTTCTGTGACCGTGATCTTCCGGGATGGACGGAGAGGGCTGGGCAGGGTTGGATAGCGTGAGGACAGAGGAGACGCTTGTGGGAGTGCACTGCAGGCAGAGATGGGCGAGTTAAGTTACCGCAATTGCCATCTGTCTCTGTTTTGCTAACTCATTAGCTCGGACACCACATTGTGTTAATCCACACTTCCCCTGGCTTTGAGCTTGATCCGGATCTCCAGGGAATCGTGGCGCAGCTCAGGCTGACTCTCCCGTCAGCTGGGCCGCAGCCTTTCTGCAGCGGGCAGCTTGCCAGTTCTGCTACCCTCCCCGGCTGCATCACATCAAGGTGAAGCTTCCCCGGCCCTCACAACAAGAAATGCAAGCCTCTGGTCTTAGCTGTTTCTTCCAGAAGTCTCTCTATCAGTGGGACAGATTTTGGTCTTTCCTCCCCTAGCCCCCCCTTCCTCCCTTCCTCTCAGCACCCCTTCAAGGCAACTGGCAGGCAGTCTCAGGTTGGCCACCTTGAAAATTCCCCGCCAACCAAGTGCTACCTGTGCTCTCCGAGTCTCTCAGAAAGGCCCACCAGGCAGCTAAGAATGACTGAGGCCTAATTTGTCTCTCAAGACTGTACCCAGAGGGACATGTCTTACCTCTGGCCCTAGTCTAGCATAAAGATCATCCCATGATGACACTGATGTCACTTTCTAAGAACAGTTGCTCAGAGATGTCATTGTCTCTGCTGATGAGCTGGCTAGGATATGCAAATCATGACTGCTGACTTCTTTTCACATCTCTGGCCCTTGGTTTTCTCATCCATGAATGGGTGTTTTCTGAGAAGGACTAGAAGTTTATGAAGTCTTTTCTAACTGAAAGGATGAAAATATACAGTCCTCATTAATAGTAAAGTTTGCTGGTATTTGTGTAAGTGCTGCACACTGGTAGGTACTATTATTATCTCTGATTTACAGATGAGGAAACTGAGGCACTGAGAGGTTAAGCAGTTGGTTCAAAGGCAAACAGCTAATGAATGGCAGAGCCAGAATCGAAACTCAAGGTGGGGCTCCGGAATCTATGCTTTCGGCCAATTACTAAGGTCCTGTTAGGGGGTCCCTTAATCACTTCATCTGCTCTGTCTTCTCAGCACTCTTTCCAAAGTTTGCAGGTTCCTCCGATGGGCTCTCACCAGCGTTTTTGGCAATTTCCTTTGGAAGTTAGTTATTGTTGCCCCCTTTTACAAATGGAAACGCTGAGATAAAAGCAGGCTCTTGCATGAGGCCACACACAAGCTATTGGCAGAACCCAGGAGTCCTGCTTTCCTGCTGGGGCTCTGCCTGCAGAGCTTCTCTCCCGTTCACAATTATGATGCGCAGGAAATTCGAGCATTAGGGGTTAAGGGTTTTCTGACCTCCTTCACCTTCCACCAGGGCAAATCAGGCACAGCTCCGTGGACAACTGGGTTAAGTTCCCAACTCAAATGCTGAATGATCTCATATAGATGTGGCAATAATGTGCCATTCCCCATGCCTCTCCTTGCTGTTAGGCCCCTGCTAAATATCTTACACCTCTCTGGACGGCTGGAGTTCCCGTGAATCCTGCACATTTCCTCCCACATTCAGTCCAGGCAGGGCTCACCCCCAATTCGAAGAGCAGGAGATGACAAAGAGCTTGCTCTTCGGCCCTTTCTTACTGTCTGCCCTGATCGTAAGGCCTGGCGCCCCATTGGCCCTTCCTCCAGTCCCACTGGATCGCACTGCCTTCAGCACTGGAGGTTTTGAAAGCCAGTCCAGGGCTTCCCTTCGTGGAATTCAGTGCCTCTCTCTTCCCAGTTCCGGAAGTGGTTTCCCATCAAGCAGTGGGAATTTAGTAAGCTTTCCAGCTTACTGCCACTGAACTGCCTGCAAGGAAATCTCAGGCACTGTGGCAGCATAAGCAGTTTAGAATGTCCAAGGACTGGTTCGTGACGTGGAAAAATTGGAACCAGATGAAACCGTATGTTCCTTCATCTCACCTGTCCCATGCATGTCTGGCCCTAATAAAGTGGAATAAAAGGCAGTACCAAACACCAGACTTATTTATGGCATTTCAGTCACAGTGGTATCAGGGATGACTGCTGCTTTTTCCTCAGGGAAGTTAAACCACTAACCCATTCCCTCAAACTCCAGTTCCATGTTTGACTGAAAACTACTGAAATAAATGTGTGTTGGTAGGAAGACAAACCCTGAGATGAAGCAGGAGCCATGCTGGCCGATAGAAAAGCTGTTATATTCATTTCTTTCACGTTGCAGTGGTCTCCGATGGACAGTGCCCAGTTAACTTGTAGCACCTGCACCTTATTAGACTCCTGTTTGATTCAGAAGTTACAGCTAAAATGCACCTAGAATACTTCAAGTTGGAGCTAAACTTGGGTTCATTTGCTCTCAAAAGGGATGTACAAATTGATTGCAACCTACAGCAAGCAACAGAAACCCTTTGGAACAGGGTTTTTGTTAATAACTTTATTTATGAATTCGGCAGTGCTGATTCGGTGTCAGTCTCTGACGGGTCCTGTGCCTGTAAAGCGGGGTGCGCCCATGGGCAGGTCTCCCCTCAGCCTTCCTCTGTTAGTTGGGGCTATTGTCACTGCATGTGGCAGAAACCATACCTAAAGTGGCTAATGTCAATAGTGGGAATTATCCCAAGGAAACTGGCATACCTGTAGAAACGAAGGAACAGGTGGAACCGGTGCTCAGCACCGTTAAGCCAGTCCCTCTGTCCTCCTCAAGCTCTCTTTTACACACACACACACACACACACACACACCTTGTTCATCTTTTCCCAAAGCAATTCCACCAGACAGGTGTCCTCCCAGACCCAGTAGCCCCTGGACATATAGCCAGCAAGTGCTGGGGATGTGCTGTAAGTCTAAAACACACAGATTTCAGAGACCTAGTGTTGGGGGAAATAATGAAAACTATTAATGTTCATTTTGATTACATGTTGAGATGATAATGTTTTGGAAGTATTGTCATAAGTAAAATATATTAAAATTTATTTCACTTTTTCATTTTTTCCCCCTGTGGCTAGAAGTTTTCCATTACATTTGAGGGCTGCATTATACTAGTATCGGACAGTGCTGTTCTTAATGGTTTTACCAAATATCCAGAGCAACACAAATCTCCCCAGGCCTCAGTTAGCCTGACTTGACTGGCTTGAGGAAAACTGAAGGGGCAGTCAGAGATGCATATCACCAATCAAATCCGTATCATTGTGTTCTTCCCCCCACCCTTCCCTTTACCACCCATGTGAAGTTCTACTGGAGCTGTAAACAGTTCCTTCTTTTGGGAAGTGAATCTGTGTACTCACTCGCTTCAGAAATACGTATTGAGCCCCTGTTCTGTGCCAGGTCTTGGGTGAGGTCCTGGGGTTACAAGACCCAGGCCTTCACAAAGCGTCTCTTCTAGCAGATTTTGCCACTTGGAGCTTGTTTTACGAACATAAGCTCGGTGCAGAATGTGCCTCTCGGGGTGGCTGCATGGTCCAGGCTGATCCATCAACCCACACGGAGAGCCTGAGTTGGACGAAAACTTGGGTTTCCAGAGTCACCGTGAAAACAGTGTTGTCAAGGGAGGTGTGAAGGACGGTGACAGTCACAAATCAGGGCGCTTCGATGACATGCATCGTAAATGCACAACTCCACAAACCTTCTCTGTGGACACACATGTGCAGCCAGCCCCCAGATTAGGAAGCAGCATTGGTAGTGCCCCAGAGACCCCTGTCACCCCCCTCCCCGCCTCCCCGGAATGCAACCACCGTCAGGGGTCCCACAGCCAGAGAGTAGTTCTGTTTCTGAACTTCATATCAAAGGAAACATATAGTAGGTTTTCATTGGTACTGGTTTATTTTTCTCAAGATTATGTTTATAAAATTTACCCATGTTATTGTATGAACCAATAGAAAATATAGATAGCCAAGAAAGAAAATAAAAATTACAATGCTGTTATAGTAAGATAACATAAAATACCAGTGTTTATAATTCTAGCCACTGTCCCAGGCATATGAATACTTATGTAAATTGTTTTCAAAGATTAGACCATAGTGTACGTATGATTTTGTGATTTGCTTTTTGGTTTAATATATCAGATCTACTGAAGTATTCTAAATGTTAATCTATCTTAAGGAGGCTGTATTCTGAATTGACCAGAAAGGTAATACGGAAAAGTGGAAACTTTAAAAAAAAAAAATCAGGAATGCCCATCAGTATCTGTACTAGTCATTTTAATAGGTTTGGCCCATCCTGGTCAGGCTTCCAGAAGACTGCTGGGTAAAGATAAGCAAGTGACCAGCAAGTCACCGGGAAGGCCTGACACTCGAGACTGAGATGGGGCTCTGTTTCCCAGGGAATCTTCTGATTTTTCTCTCTATTGTTTTAAGCCCAGGTATTCTAACAATAAGGAACCCTTAGGAATCCAGACAATTCGGGGGTGGCTTGCTGGAGTCTCTGCTCAAGTGCTCGCCTACTCTATAACCTGAGACAAGTCTGTGCAAATGTCCCTTCCTTCTCAGATGGAAAGTCTCATTTCCACATCTGTTTGGTATCAGAAGAAATAATACTTACATAACATTTCGGAGTCCCTGAATGAAAAGATCCTTGGAGTTGTTCTTAAAATTTCCTCAGCTAGCTTCGTGGAAACCCATTGTCATGGATATTGTTGCTGAGCTGAGTCATAACTACACTTTGGGTCTGGGACCGTGGAAACAGCCTTATAGTTCCAGTTATTTATATGAAAACCTATTCATGTATTTCCTAGATGTTCACACTCGGTGCTTACCCACTTGCAGTTTTGGTTTGCGTGCTAAGTCTTCCCATTTGGGCCTTTATCCTTGCCCACCCTGGACTGTGTCTGTTGGCACACGCCACTGGGTCTTCCTGAGCGAGGTCACCTGGCACACTCGTGTTCTGATGTTAACTTTCCTCAGTGGGAGTGAAGACAAGTAAATATTCCCCCTGGCCAGCAAAGCTCGAATCCATGACTCGAGACTCGTCAGACACAGTCAGGGACCCCTGGGGACCAGCACTGGACAAAACTTAAAGGACAGAAAATACACTGCGGTTGGGGAAAATGCTGGCGTCCCCCTATGCAGAGATTCGACGGTATAGGGCATCTTAGAGATGCAAGGGTGTGCTGCTCCCTCCTTTTTCAAACTGAGGCATAAGGAGATCACAGGATTGAGTTGGAAGGTTTTTTCGATGTTCTATCAACTACCCAAATGTCTGCACTGTGTAGGAGATGCAGGGAGAGACAGTACCTGAGGTGTGACTGGGGGACTTCTGGACGACTTTAGGCTAGTGCCATCCTGGGAGCATCTAAAGCCTCACTCTTCTCCGGGCCTCCGGACGATAAACTGAGAGCACTGACTCATTCTTCCCCCTGCCTCGCCTTAGGGCTGTGACGGTGAGGGGACTTGGGCATTGTACCTGGTCACCGTCGGCCTCCTGCGGGAAATTTAAAAGCTCAGTTTGGGAGGTGCCTTCCTCCAGAATCAAGTGGTGGAGATGGTTAATATTAAATTTATGAGGGTTTCTTTCTTTTCCTCTCTTTCTCTCCCTCTCCACCTCTCCACTTCTTCCCTTTTCCTTCTCCCCTTCATTTTTTCCTTCCTTCTTTCCTTCCTTCCCTCCAGTTCCTTACTTCTAGTGTTATTTTTCTAAGTTGTTTCTGATGACCTCGTAACCTTCAGTTACATTTCTAATATCACAGGTAAGTGAGTATTTAGTATGCAGAGGTACTGGCTTGCCCCTCTGAAATTCTTCCGGGGTCAGTTTGCCTTCTGGTTGAGGTCCAGGGAATGAGAATATTTCTGACTCATTAGGGACTGTCTTGGCCTTGAGCAGAAACGGGGTCTGAATCATTACCTAAGAGAGCTTTGTAGATTGTCACAGTTGGCAGCCCCAGGACTTGAGCTAATCCTGGAAATTCTTTAACTTCCCAGAAAGAAGGCTCCACAGGGTCAGGCTGAGGTCCTCCGGGACAGCAGATGGAATAAAGCTTGCAACAGTCACTTTTACAGCTGTACTTGAAAATAAATAAAATTATACCCACTTTTTGGGAGAGATGGTTTAACCTTTGATTTTCAGGAGATATCTGTGCTTTTCTCCTCCCCCCCCCCCCCCGTATGTGGAGGGGGAGAAAAAAGAAAAGAAAAGAATACACTGTAATTGACTGAAATAAAAGCAAGTAAACTTGTTGACTCGGTTCCATGGTGAGAGCAAGGCCGGCCAGGCCAACAGAAACAACTGAGATATTACAAAAATGTGTTTCTCTCTGGCAACGGCACAGTCAGTCCTTTATATCCAGTTGCTGTGATCAGCCCATCACCCAAAACTCTTTCCGAGGTCATTATTCTAGTTGCGGGGGCTGCTTCTCTGACAAACAAATGTTGACTTTACTAAACGTGTGCTCTCTCCAGCTCTCTTTGTGACAGCAAAGTCTCAAAGCATCATTTAGGAAAAGAAAGTGTGAAAGATCACAGAAAGTAGATACTTTGAGTTTTCTAAAGGCTCGGGGACATCAGGCTCAAGCAACACATTCTAAACTACCAAGCCACCTGTCAAATCGGTTTTAATTAACTCGAAGGCACATCAATGCTGTTTCATTAAAATAAAGTTCCATTTCAATGGAAAACTGCCACTACTGGGTATATTGCAGCATTATTTGCATGGGTTTGGGATTGGCAAGTAACTTCTGTGTTTAGAGAAACCAAAGCAAACCCTGTTTCTTTGGGGCCTTCTTATGCTTTGAAGCCCTTATCACTGGCTCCTTGGAATGCAGGGAGTGCCCCAGACCCAGCTCAGTGTTGTTTGCCAGCTCCCCTCTTTGTGACCCCTCCAGACTTCTCCCCCTTCCCGCTCCTTGCCTGTCTGCCTCTCTCTTTCGTCCTTGGCTTTGGTGCCCTAGAACTCCCTTCTCCACTTCCCAGCTCGCGCTGACTGATTTGACCCCCACTTTCCTGTGGGCAGACAATGGATGACACAGAGCATAAGGAGACAAGGATGCTATTTCAGGTTTAACAAGAGAAATGAAGCCCAGGCAGTCCCAAGGAGCTGGTGACAAGTCCAGCCCCGCTTTTGAAACTCGCACTTCACTGATTATCTAAGAGCTGGAAGGGACTTTCAAGATCCTCTCATCGAACCCCCTCCTCTTCCCGGCACCTAGACTCAGGGGTGAAGTGACTTGTCCGAACTAGTTAAGGCCATGAAGTGGGGCTTCTCTGTCTGGACTCCTGCCCTTTCCCCTCTGGCCAGTGCCCCAGTGCCGTGGGCCTGTTGATTACAACACAGCCTACAGCTAGAAAACCCGCCCGTCAGCAGAGCGGCTTTCCCAGCTGACGAGGACAAGTGCACGTTTGGAGTCAGGAGGATGCTGAGTTTTAGTTCCCGTTCTGCCCCCGCTTCGTTGGCGCAAACGAGTCACTTCTTCCTTTGTCTGTTCCCCTATTCGTGAGAAGATAATGAACCTTCCCACCTATCAGGCTCACTTGAGTGTTATAAAGAATAATGAGGTGATATTTGTAAAGTGCTTTGAGCGGCTGGGAAAGGGGTGGGGGGTGAGCTTCGTAGAAAGCATTATTAGCTGCAAGCACTTATCAATTGAGCTGGTTAACAATAGTGGAGAGTAAGAATACTCAGAAATGAATTCCCAGGACTAGCCCTGCTTTGAATTTAGGAGGAGGATTAGTGGGGACCTAATAGGTATTCCACTTCTCCAGTTTCTTTAGTGTACCATCAGACTCGGAAAGGTAATTACATTCCTCTATGTCGGACTCAGCCAGGAGTTTCAATTGGGATGTCGGAGCGTATTTGTCTTCTGTTCTGGTGCTGCGGCTGTGTTGTGTTGTGATTGTTAAAGCCCGGGGCATCTTCTCTCCCCCGGGGGAATTTCACTTAGGAGCCACACAAAGTGATTTCTGTGCGGTGGCTGGGCCGCTGTTTATGAGGTTTATTAGTGGGGCTTCTACATCTAAAGCACCCAGGGAGCAATTTGGATGAAGCCGGGAAATAAAAGGCAAAGTCTTCATCTCAGTTGACCTTTTTTTACTATGCCGCTCCTGGGAATTTTCCCAGTAACTCAGATGTACGTACAAAGCGGGGGCCGCGGGGGCCGCGGGGGCCACGGGGGCTGTTGTGAGAGCCTCTTCCTCGTGGACACAGAGACCTAGCCCCAGTACAGCTGACCTTGCCAGGTCACTAAATACTCCGAGAGCCACCTTTCAGCTCCCCTTCCTCCCACCAAGGGTTAGCTGGGGGCCTGGGACCCGTGAGAATGTTTGCAAGTGATCATTCCAACGAAGCATCTGTTTTTCCAAACTCGTGCCCCCCGCCCCAGTTTCGAGACCCTCGGCCCCAAGTACAGGTCTCTCTCACTTTCAGGGTGGGGGGAGAAGAAACAGGAAGCTCCGAACCGGACAGAGGGTTGGGGCTTGCGCAGCTCTGGAAGAATGTGGCTCCCTCCTCTGCGGGCAGGAGCAGGGCTGAATTTTGTCCCTGTTTTCTGGAGGCTGTAGGGAGAAGTCAGGAGGTCATTTGGAAGAAAAATTTCTGAAATCAAAGTCGTGTTAAGGAAATTTCACTGATTTCATCCTTATGCCCTGAAATTTATGGGCCTCTTTGTAATCACTGCTCCCTCAAACCCTTTCCCCGCTTTGACCGAGTTGTCCAGGCCTCCATCTGTAAGGCCTGACTCTCAGGCTCCCCACCCACCGCAAGAAGCCAAAGTGTCACTCTGTGGTGACTTGTAAGTCTTCAGGAACACCCTTCAGGGTGGTGCAATGACAGGCGATGAGCCCGAAAGCAGCCCTTCCAGATGCCTGTCCCGGCGCACATGGGAACACGCCCTACATGCCAGGGGCCACTGCTCCTCCTGTCACCCCGCTGTGCAGGCGAAGCCTCACTTTGACTTCAGCTCCTCTTTGGGGCTGACTCAGGCCTCTGAGACCAACCCCTGGATTCCTCGCTGAGTCTGCCACCTGCGCACGCTTGTGTTTCCTCGGCAGAGCACTTTGCTACCCTGAGACTCCATGGGATAGCATGGGATTTACTAGGCAGGATCCTCTGACCTCTTTCAAAGACCCAAATGTTTTGTTTATTATAGTCAAAAATCTCAATCCCCTAAAAACATTTGGGATGTTTTCTTCATTTTCCTCTCCCAAGGTATCTATTTTGTCCCACACACCCCCACCCCCAGAGTGTTTTCAGGAGAGGGTGCCCACACTTGGGTCCCCAGCTGCTGTCCTTTCCTTCACCTCTGCCGGGGCAAAGACCAGCACTGGGCTGACCTCCCCGGCCCGGCCAGAAGAGAAGCCCAAGCGGGCCCCCACGCCCCCACTGGCCTCCCCTCTGTGGCCACAGCTGCTCGCCCTCCCCGCCCCCTCGCCTGCTCTTTTTCTCAGTGAGCCTCATCGCCAGTGCCCCCGTGCGCCTCTGGGAACAGAGGTCTGTCCCCCGCACTGGCCTCGGCTCCCCACACTAGAACATTCAGGCTTCAATGGGAAACAGCAAGATCTGTCAGCATCGCCCCTTTCTTCAAGGCTTTGAGGGCCACATTCTCCACGGCCATCTGTTCCCTTTCACCTCTCTGGACAATGTTGCTTTTTAAAGCCAGCGATTCTCCCTCCTTTATCCCCTCCTCTCCCGCCTCCCCCTCATCTCTCTCTTTCCCAACCCGATGAAATTAGCCTCTCTTAACAGAAAACTTGCCCCTCGTTCCCACAAAGCTGTTTTATGACCACTGTGGGGTTTTGAGATTTTATTTAAAAAATTTTTTTGAAGCCAGAGTTGGTGATTTTCAAGTTTATGGTTGTCTTGGGGGATATTCTCTTGATAGGGATGGGAAGGGAAAAGGGATAGAAAAACTTTTCAATCCTGCAAAAAAAGAAAACCGAATAATAATGGTTTAGGTTCCTGCTGGCAGGCACTGGCCTCTTTCAAGAAGGAACCCTCCCTTTCCCTCTCTTGATGATCAGTGTGAGGAAATTTTGAAACCCAGAGGCTTTTTCCGCCGTTTATTTTGTGGTTATCTGGTTACTGCTGTAGCGTTGCTGTCCTGCCATTGCACCTCAGAGGGAGGGCTGGCGATCCCCGGGCTCTCGCGCGCGCGCACACGCGCACACACGCACACACACACACACACACACACACACACACACGTGGAGCTGCGCGCGGAGGCGCCTGCGCAGGCGGGAGGCCGCGGTGCCTTCTGGGAAAAGCAGTGGTCCCGAGGCGCCGGCGGCGTCCGTGGAGCCCCGTTTGCACCAGGGCTGACCCGTGACTAAGTGTGCGGCCCTGGGCATGTCACTTTCCTTCAGAACAATGATGATAACATCTTCTACTTAAAAAAAATTGCTGAATATGTGACTCTTCTGTTCGTCCCATTACGCTGTGTCATAAACATGGTAATGTCTTAAAAACTTTATGGGCCCTCCTCGGCTGAGGCCATCGTGGGAACCACGCAAATGTACGTACAGCGCAGAACGTCGGACTGCGCTGCTGACGCGGGGAGTCGGCTGGAACGAGGACTCCCGGCCCTGGCAGCTCGGCGGACGCACGGGAGGCTGGACCCCGGGCCGACTGTCCGGGCGCGAGTCCGGTCTCCATCGCTTGCGCGCTGACCGCGTGTGGGTGAACTTTCGTCATCTGTAAAGGAAGGGCCATGACACTATCCAGCTTCATATGGTTGTGGAGGCGCCTGAGAGGTGCTGGTCATGGAAAGCACCTGGAACCGTTGCCAGCCACGCTGCAGTCTGCGTGTAAGTGCGAACCGCGACCGCGACCCTCGTCCCCCGCCCCGTCCCACAAACGCACTCCACACAGCGGGTGAGGAAATGGTCTCGCCGGCTCCCTGTGGGGCTCCTCCGACCCTGTCACCCGGACCTCCTGCTCATTTTTCTTTGTAGCGTTCATGCTGACACAAGACACACTGTAATTATCAACGGGGTTGCGATGATGAGGAACACAGCAATTCTATATAGGAATGTTGTAAAATGTAGCAACACCCTAAAATATAAAAGGGATAAATAAATCCTGTGCTTCTGGCAAAGAAGACGAACCAGATGTGGAGATTGGAGTCACAGAAGGAAAGCCAGTCACGATTTTGGCAACTAAAGTTATTTTACATATTTTCAGTTGGAAATCTACAGAACCTGAAGATTTATTTTTCTTCATTATCAATTTCTAGAAACCTATCGTATGTCAAAGAGTTTCCCAACAACAGGGACAGAAGACGACTCAGGTGTGCTTTTCCAGGCAGGCCCAGGTGACTGAGTGAGGACTCAGTGTCACAGCCTAACGAGGAGGAGAAAACCAGGACCCCCCAGGAAATGGGGCGAGAGGGGCTCCGCGAGTCTGCGCTCCCGGAGAGGGACATGGGCGGTCATTCTTGTGACACTTTCTAAGAAACAGTGAAAGAAGGGGCTGGTCAGACTGCTGGTTCACGTCCTTGCTCTGCCACTGGCCGAGCGACCTTGGGCGGTCACTCTCTCTCTCTCTCTGCAGGTCAGCTTCCTTCCCTAGAAAACTGGTATGATGATGGAACCTCCCTCACAGGAACAGTGTATGTAAGGTATCGAGCCTAGTGCCCGGAACCTAATTATCCCAAACTGTTACCCCATCATTCTTTGCTGTGATGTCTTGTATCAACTGACATCTGAGATGGGGGACAAGGGACACCAAGTTGGTGGTCTTGATCCCTTTGCTGAATCTAATCATTTTCAGTAAACCTATAGTTCTTTCCCATTTCTAGAAAAACAGTGGCCGTCAAGGAAAAAGGAAATTGCTTTGCTTAAGAACTCATATTTCACAGATGTGGACTGCCTGATGCCACCGAAGCAGTTCCCCCAATGAAAATAACCCGTCAGTGTCAGCATGTTTTGTTCATCATTGCCCTCTCCCGCCACGTGTCTGCTGCCTGAAAGGACAGGCTGCACCCCTGGGAATCGGGACCCTGTGTGAAGGAACACTTGAGGAAGCTGAAGTTATCTCCGTTGCCGCAGATTCCCTACACCCTTCAGTCTGTACGTTGTTCAGACTTGCAGCTTGTGGTCTGGGGGCCACTGTGAATTCCTGGTGTAAGCGGCATTTCCCCTTCCCTGTGCCTCCAGTTTGTTGTGAACCCTGCATCAGCATGATTTCCATGGGGGTATCACTCATGTGTTATGTGCCCACACACGTGCATGCACCCCAAAAAGGGAGAAGGGCAGCAGCTTCCCTTAGCCTTGACTTAGTTTCTCTTAACCCCAGAGTTCAAGGAAACATGAGATGAAATGAAGAAACTTGGCAGCCAAGCTGAATTCACCAGTTTGGGAAAGTAAACCCAAAGAACCCTTGGCAACTTCAGGTGCCGAGGACACTGGGATTGCCTGGCCAGGCTGCTCAGCAGTCTACTTCTTACCCTCATCCCCACTGCCTGCTCAGAGCCTCCAGGGGCAACAAACGTGTGACATCAGCATTCCATTCCCTCCCATGCCTGCAAATATCCTGATTCTATCATGATCATTCTGCTTCCCAAAGGGGTGCTTGAGATGGGGCCAGAGGAAAGCATAACCATAAATCTCCGCGCTCTGGGCAAGGTGATAATTAAAAGCATTCTCCACAATGATGTGATCTCCAATGCCAAAAGGGAGGCAGCTGGGACAGTGGAGAGTCATAGAATTCCTGGGCGCGGGCCCCAGCTCTGCCTCTGGCCAGGTGGCTTCCGGTGGTCGAGTCACTTCTTTGTCTAGGAATGGGAATAGGGATTATCGCAGTGTTGCGGGATAGAGGGAAGCAGTATGTGTTCCTGTACTTAATGTTGAACTCATCAGGTGTGCTCAAGCACTCTGGAGTTTTCAAGGCACCTAGAGGCTTCTATCTGCTGTCCCACTTTATTCTCTTTACTCCTGTAGTTACTTACGCTCTGTTCCTTTTGTCACTGACGCAACAAAGGGAAGCTTGAACAGCTGAGCTGGTTTGCCACCCAGAAGAAATGCAGGTCACAGATCCAGACCGAGGGACCTTAATGAGGGTCTCTGCCTGAGCAGGGACTGGGGCCCCATCACTAGCCCCATCCTATTTCATGCTGCAGGCTGTCAGCTGCCCCTCCTCCACTTTGTGAATTAGGGTTTGGGGTGGCTCCTCCAAGAATAACTCTGACCAGATGAATTATGGCATTTTTAAAGAGCATTTACCTCTCTCCTCTCCTCCCCTTGGGAAAGAGGGTGGGGGGGATAAAGTCAGCAGATAGGAGTCTTAACACCTGGGCCAAAGAGCACTCACCGGAGTAGTGTCTTCCACGATGAAAAGGATGCAGAACCCCATCACAAGATACCAGGTGGAGATTCTCAAATACAGACGTGCCCATGACAGAGCACAGACCATCCACCGGGTCCAAGAAGTTTACAGTTGCAAGCAAAACAGCAAATGCCTAATGGATCTTTTTTTTTTTCTTTTTTCAAACTTTTGGGTATATAGGGATCATCTGGGAAAATAGACTGCTGGGCTTCACCCCTCAGAGATTCTAATTCATTAGTGGGGTGGGGACAAGGAGTCTGCATTTTTTCAGGTAATTCTGATGCATAAAGACACATATAAAAATTCCCTAGGAATTTCTGCAGAGAGCCAGTCCCATATTCCGATTTAATTTTCTCATCCTCACTTGAGGACACTTTCATTTCTTTTAGAGAGAAAAGAAGGGGGTGAGACAGAGAGAGGGAGAGGGAGTGGGAAAGAGAAAGAGAAACATCGATTGGCTGCCTTCTCATATGCACATCAAACAGAGATCAAACCCACAACCTGGGCATGTACCCTCACGGGGAATCAAACCTGTGGCCTTTCAATCCATGGAATGATGTTCTAACACACGGAGCCACAGTGGCTAGGACCCGTGTCCTAATTTTATATCAGAGACCCAGGTCAGCTCTTAGGGTAGGCCAACCTACTGGTTTTTTTTAAGAGTTTAACATAATTTCCTTGCAAATTTCATGAACTCCCATATACCTTTCACATAGATTGTTAACATTTTGCTACATTTGCTTTATCCCATGTGATTATTATCAATGTATTTTTATAATATTAATTTATTATTATTTTTGCTGAACCATTGGAGAGTCAGTTGTAGACATCATGATCCTTCATCCCCAAATGCTTTAGCATCTACCTCCAAAGAACAAGAACTTTTCTCATGTAACCACAACACAGTGATCTCCCCCAGGAAACTCAGATTAATATAATACTGTTACCTAACTCACCAGCCATACTCAGACTTTTCTAGGTGGCCCAATAATGTCCTTCTGGCAATTTTGCTTTCTTTTTTGGATCTAGAGTCCAGTCTGGGATTAGACAGTGCATTGAGTTGAAATGTCTTTTTGCATTAATGATATTTTAAGCCACTGGTGTTTTCACAGAAATGCTTTTCTTCAGGAACAGATTTCCTGATAAGCAGCATTTCTTTTTCCCTTCTGTCCCTGTTACTTGCAAAGAGCCAGTGATCCAGGGCCAGCCTGAAGCAAAAGCAGATGTGCCTGGGCCCAGCCGTGCGTCAGCCAAGGCCTCTCGGGTCCTGGGTCTGCCTGGCGCTGATTTCCCAGAGGCAGACCCCATGACCATTAGTGTGTTCCTTTGCCCTCCAGTCAAGGTGGGCTGTCACCTTCTTACTCATTGTGCGGACCAGTTCCTTTGCTATGTAAAGCTACCAAATATTACTTCATGATAGTTTAAAACTGACAAAGGATATGCCACTTCTTCCTCTCCCCAGCTTTCTCTGAAGGCCGTGGCCTGATTGCTTGCATCTGAATGTGATTCTTTTCCCAGCAGTCAAGACAATAAACCATCTGAAATCAGAATAAGTATTTCTTCTGCTGCAGCCAGAAGAAAAAAAAGTCACTTGAAAAAATATCCAGTGGTCCACAAATGAGATGATGACCATATCAAAACCTGGCCACCTTAGATTCTGCAATGGGAGTAGAAAAGCAAAGCTCATACCATGACAGCTGATTGGCACCACTGGAAGAACTCGGTTACACGCTGTGAGCAGGCAGAACACACTGTTGTGAACGAAAGCCTGCTTCACATACGCATCTTCCTGGCTTGTATTGAATGAAGCCTAAATTCAAAAAGAAAATGCTGCAGCTCGATTCCCTTAAATGGTTGGGTTTGGGTTTTATCTTATTTTGTTAGTATTTACTTAAGGATAGTATGTGTTTTCCCTAGCAAGTGAATTTATTTTTAATTAGAGAGTTCTTTTCAAAGGGTCAGCAGACCTAGCTACAGGTCACCATTCAGGATATTTTCCCCCTGAAATAGAAGATAGAAGGAGGAAAGCTGTGTTATTTCTGGAGAAAGGATTCAGAGCCTTGGCCTCTTGGGGAATGTTGGAAGCTGAGCCAGGTGGAGAGGAAATTGCTTCTTTCTATTCAGACACCCTACTTCAAGCCTATTATGGTTTCCCTAGCTATCTTCGAAGATGGTCCTGTCACGGCAAATGTAGCAGAGAAGTCCCATACAGTATCCCTTGTTGAACCTTTGGTCAATAAGTGAGATAGATTCTAGACTAACCATTTTTTTTTCTTTTTTTAGATTTTATTTATTTATTTTTAGAGAGAGGGGAAAGTAGGGAGAAAGAAAGGGGGAGAAACATCAATGTGTGTTTGTCTCTCACACACCTCCTACTGGGGACCTGGCCTACAACCCAGGCATGTGCCCTGACTGGGACTTGAACCTGCAACCCTTTGGTTTGCAAGCTGGCACTCAGTCCACTAAGCCACACTAGCTAGGGCAAGATTGACCATTTTCCTGTAAGGTGAGCATCCTCATGCTGATTTTGGATATTTGTTACATGCTACCTCTGTAGAGTGACCATATGTCTTGATTTGCCCAGAATGGTCCTGGTTTATCTGTCAGCCCAGCATAATTATTAAAATATCCCAGTTTCACTTTCAAAAGTGTCCTGGTTGGACAATAGATTTTATAACTGTTCTAAGACTCTGGGAAAGTTGAAGTATTTTCTGCCCCCACAAAAGCCAGCCCAGTTGTTTCAGTGGTCTGTGCCGGTGCATACCAGTCTCCATCCCCGTGATTAGCTAACCCTGCCTCTACCTTCTGCTGTGGAAGAGTAATCCAGCCCTGACTCTTGCATTCCAAAGGTTCTACCTGCCCCACCTTTTCGTGTCTTCGTCACATTTCTTACCTTCCTCAGTAATAGGTTTTATGGAAACTTGGATGCGTCTAGGTGTGTTGTGTAAGTAAAGACTCTGAGCCGCATTCACCTCTAGCCAAGAGACGTTGGAAATGAAATTTTCTGCTTTACCAAAGTGAAGGAGACCAGGCCAGATGCCTTCCTCAGTGGGCAGATGATGTTGAGGCAGTTATTATGTGGTTTTATGCCTCACGATCCTTTATTTGTAAATCTGAAAGAAAACTAATAGCTTTAAAGTATTTTGAGAATCTCAAAGCTCTGAAGATTATAAATAACAAAAGATTTTTTTTCTCTCATCTAAAATGGCAGCACGAAGACTGCGGTTACTTGCTTAATAGATAGCGTGTGGTCCCTGGGCCATTTGCAGCTGATGGGGTTTTTCCAGTGCTCTATTTATAGAGCTAGGTCAGAAATATCGCTTCCGTTGGAACTTGACCTACAGACCATTGTCAATTTTAGAGGCCCAAGGAAGTAGAGTGCACACTAAATACAGCTGGCTCGCAGGTTCAGTTAGTGAACCACAAGCCCCCAAGGAAATTAATTTTGCCAGAGGATAGATGTCTGAGCCTATGTGATACCTTTGTCCTATGGCCTCTCCGAGTGTGAAGTCATCTTGAATGCTTCTTATAGAAATAGCCTGTGCCAGGCAGTCTTTCTTCCTCTTTGACATCCCATCCACCCTCTTTAACACTGGTCGCTGAAATCCTGCCTTTCTGCATTGAGTAGAATAAGAGCTAATGATCCGCTCACAGAGGTAGTCTAGGGAACTCTGGGAAGTTTAGGACAGAGCGGCTCTGAATATTTCGCCTACTTTATCTTTCCTTTGGGGCTAACCGAGATTCTCAGGCACTTCCCCAATTCAGATGAATGACCCAACAAAAACATATGCTGAAGCTCAGCAGTTCCACGGCCCTGGTTTTAAACAGGGGAACTGAATTTAGTGGTTGATAATTCCCTTCTGATCTCTGCTCTCTTACTCAGATCCCATCTTTAAGCTTTGTTGTTAGGAAGTTGTGTTTGCTAGATCTTGGCCACTGGCCAACAAATGTTCACCCATCGCCAGGTTTTAGTAGGTAGGACAGACTAAAACAGCCTCCTCTGGAGAGAAATCTGCTCCTAGAAAAAGAACCACACGTCTGTACTCTCTTCAGGCTTAAATGGTGCTGCGTCAGTCACAGCCGTTCAAAGGTAGCACGTGGAGTAGAGCAGCAATTTTCAACCAGGGTGCCACAAAAATTTTTTAAACATGTAATACCTGACTGTTTAGTCAGGGCCACTAACCTCTTTTCCCGTAGACTATCAAATAAAAGTGACAATGGCCAACGCAACAATAGCCAATCGGTGTGAATGCCCTGTCTTGAACCATAAATACATAAGCCATATTATACAGTTGCACCTTATTGGTCATGTTGCATAATATGGTTGCATCTGATTGATTAATTCTTGGTAACAGAAATCCCTATATACAAGTGTAGGCACCTGATTTTTTAAAAAGTCACTTTGGAGCAAAAATGGTAGGTAATTAGTATTTTGTTTTTTGTAAATCAATTAAAATTATATTTATTTTTTGTCAGATTGGCAAAATAATTTTTTTTTGGTGTGCCACAGAAGTTTAGTCATTAGTTTCTGTGTGCCATGAGATAAAAAAGGTTGAAAATTACTGGAGTAGAGCATTCTTAAACTTCCTGGAAAAAGGGAGGTCCAGAATGAGGAACTAATTTCTTGTCATCAAAATACCATAGATTCAAAGTTCTTAGTACAGGCAGGAACTTTCGAGATCATTTTAAAGAACCGTTTCTTGTCATGGACCTAAAGGCCCAGAGAGGTAAAAACACTGGTTGGTACCAGGGCCTACTCTCACGTTCTCCAGCCACTCTCCTTCTCCTGCTTCCTGGTCTCTCTAATAGCCCACACCCAAGTCAGAAATAGCCCTCTGAGGCCCTGTCTCCTAGCCAGCAGCTGCCCACTGCTGTCCTGTGCTGTATAGAACGTACTTCAGAGCCTGAAGACAAGAGATAAGAAAGACTGTCAGTTCCAACGTCAACTCACCATCTTCCTTTTCAGTCTTTTATTGTCTTTCTTTCTTTTACAAGAAATATTTGTCTTTCTTTTAAATTTCCTCTTTCTAGTCTCATTAAGTTGCCTTTCATCTGAAGGGACAGGAGGGACCAAATGTCCAGAATATCCAGCCCTCTTAAGCCCTGAACTTTTCCTTCCCTCGTGTTCCCGACTCTGGGAGTCACTACTCTGTTTACGCGTTAATTTATTTTAACATGGAAAAGCCTACTCTTTTAAAGTTGACCCCTTTGCTGCACAGCAGACACTTTTATGTTATGTACTGGAGATTCAGTTTGACCTCGCAGAAATGCTTAGCCACTGGAGTCATAAATTGAAATGTTTTCAGGGAAGAAGCTTCCTCATTGAAGGCTGTCCAACAGGCCCCTTCTAAATACTGACACAGGTTGGTACCAGAGGCCCATTACCTTTTTCGAAATCAAGGCTGCATAGCAACCTGATTATCCTCCTCCACTCTGATTGCACAAGACTACACACCCTGTGTGTGCACAGCAGAGAGAAAGCCCCTTGCCTTGTGAGAAATCTGTCTTCGTCACCTACTCCCACTCCAAAGGAGTGGGGGACTGGATCCAAAAGATAGCGTGTAGTTATGGAAGAGATTCCGGAATCCAGATCCTGTTGTTTTAACCACTTCATTACGGAACTTTACTAGCTTGCCTCATTATTAGCAGAGTAAATAATGTGGAAGATGATGATTAAACTCCTTCCCTTCCCAGATTGTATCTGTAGTGTGTGATCGTCATTGTTGCTGTCCTTTACACGCACCGAATATCTTCATCTAAGGGTCACCAGGAACCTTTGGTTGCCTGGAGGCAAGAGTTATTATTCACATTTTACAGATGGGTAAGCAAGCACAGAGAGAGAGCATGCTTTGCCTTACCTAAAAGAGCCTCTGAGAGAGTGGGGGATGAATGTTCCCACAGTCTTTAGAGAGACCTGACTTCACAGTAAATCAGTGAGATTTCTCTGTCATTTATTCAGATACTTCTACAGGCTCGACCCTGAGACATGAAAAATCCCCAATAATGAAAATATTTTTAAAACTCAGCCCATTTATTTGATTTTTCAATTTGGGTTGAAATCAACCTAATTCCAGCACAATGAAGTCATATTGCCTTGGCAGGTCTAAATATCACAGTCATCAAAAAGGAAAGAGGGAGCAAGTGCCCCAATTTCTAGAACTTCCGCTTAAAATGAGCATAGGCAAGATTCACTTATCTGTTTCCTGACCAATTAGGTCATTGGGCAGGAAATCACCTTTTCTGAAAAGCCAGTAAGCAAATTCCTTCTACCTTAAATTTCCCGTAAACAGCACTAATGATCATTTATACCAGCCCTTCCATAGGAATGCTGCAAAGTCAAAGACATGAGGCCATTTTGTTTTCCAGTTGAAAAAAAAGTTACAAATGTATAGTAATTGGCAGCTTCCCCACCTCCCTTCTCCCAACTCTCACTCAAGTGATTCCACCACTTGTCAACACCCTTCATTTGTTTCCCATATTTGAGACCCTATTAAGTGAGATAACTTTCTAATCCTAATCAGGTAGTTAAACCTTCAACCAGAGAGGGTCAGTTTTAGGCCACGTGATTTGCATGCATCCAGCTGCCGGCCCAGGTGAGCAAGATGGAATACCCTGCCCGGCCAGGGCCTGCACGTCTTTCTGGAAACCCCTCGCCCAGGGTTATCACTGCACATCAGAAGAGGAAGCTGAGTGTGGAGCCTAAGTGGCAGCAGAGTTGAGTGATAAGATGCTCATAACACACCCCATTAGTGTCTTCCCCACGACGGGCCTTTGGGCTCTTTAGGCCCTTCCTGGGGGCCCCCCTGACCAGCAGAGTAGCAGGCTATTTGACGTAATGAGCCTGGAGCATGCTCATTGGAGAAGAGGTTAAGCTCCGATCAGCCTGGCCTCCAACGCTGTCTCTGTCTTACCTAACCATGTGACCTTGGGGTAGTTACTTAATCTCCTGCAGACTTAGTCCGTCAATACGGAAGATAGTACCTGTCTCATAGAGTGATTGTGAAGTTGTAAAAAGATGGAACTAAGATACGCACTCAAACAAGATATGAAGGGCTCCCCCTATAAAGGGCTTACCTAGTGCTTAGCATGTAATACTTTAAAAATGTTGTCTTTCCTTATCATTAACATTCAAGGCCTTGCTGTTTTTGCTCTTGTAGGTGACTTAATGTCTGTAAGCACTCCTGATAATTTATCTCCCCAAGCTTGCTCACTCAGGGTTTCCACTGGGGACTTTTCCATGGTCATTGGCCCCCACAGCCCTTAGTTAGGACCTGAATTTACCTGTCCAGACAACAGCAAAGTATATGGTATTTTTAAACACTGTTTAGGAACAGGGAATTCTTTAAATAGTGGCTTCGAGCCCAATGTGGCTCTGATTTCTGAAAACATCTTCTAGACCTGGGGCGCTCTTACAGTTTTATTACCAAGAAAAAGTTTTGAGTGCTTAACTAATTAGCATTTCCTAATGATTCACAGGTAGCTTTTCCCTGGCAAACTTTAAGGCTCAGCCTTGCTTCATCCTATCACTTAGCAGGCATCTAAGCAACAAGCTTCTAGAGTCTGCTTGAAAAATGCAAACCTATTAACTTTAGCTTAAGCAAGACAGAATCAAGGATATAGATCTGCTAAAATAAGTACATAACACAGTTCCATGTTTGGTAAGAATAACTTATGAACAACTATTTTTTAACCAGTATTTATTAAGCACCCTCTGTGTCTCAGACCTCATGCAACATGTTTCAGGCATATTAGCACAAACCAGATGTGGATTCAGCCCTGTTGAAATACACATTAGGGGTGATAAGAAGAGCACACAAGTTATAAACCATAAAATATGCAAAGGCAGTAACATGAGAGAGTGAAAATATTATGGGGGTTTGAGGTGGAAAACGTAGTTCTGTGATGATCAGGGAAGTGGCACGAAGGAAGCAATCTTGAGGACAACCTGTGGACATGGAGGCATTCTAGGTGTGGAAGGGCTGTGGAGAAGGAGTGGTAAATTGGAGCAAAATCCAATCCCACGTGAGGTAGGACAGGGTGGAAAGGCAGCTTGGGCATAGGCTGAAGAGCCTTGAATGCCAGTCCTAGGAGTTTAGCACCTCTTGAAGGCACTTTCGGGACATTGAAAGCTTCTGAGCATGCTGATCATAAACGGCAGGGAGTGTGGTTAGGGGGCATTAACCAGGCAGTAGAGCAGAGGATGGGCTTCTAGTAGGGAAAGACTGACAGCAGCATGGAGCTCGGGTAGGAAGCTGGAGCTTCACCCCCAGGTGAGAGCCCGCGTAGGTCTGATCAAAGGTTAGGGTAGGAAAGATGGAGGGTAGGGAAGGGATGCAGGTGAGATTTTACAGGTAAGCCAATAGGACTTTACCATTTACTGGAAGGGAAGAGCATGGGAGAAGGAGAAGTTTAAAAATAGACCCGAGGTTTCAAACCAGATTGAATGAAAGGCCTAAAACAGGGACAAGAAAAGAAGAGTAAGTAAGTATGGGAAGATGAGAGCTTTATTGGAAGATAGTGAATTTGTGGCGCTAAAATTCATTACGTCAGGCTTATAGTTCTTGTGGTTCAAACCGGCAGACAGGTGCTAAGGCAAGTCAGAGGCCGAGACAGAGGCTTAGAGCTCATCCACATAGTGCAGACATGGTGAGCTTGGTGGGAATGAGTCATACCTGACTCATAAGCATGCTTATTTATGTGTTTTTAAAAATTAGCTAATTAAACCCACATTTAAAAATCAGGAGATTGTACTTCAAATATTGATTTCTGGCATCTGTTTTAAGAAGCAAAAGATGCGCTGGCTGTGAACTCAGTTTTTCACATGATAACAGCCGTTGGAGCTGAACAGGGGATTCCCCCTTGAGATCTTAGACGAATTCTCTAATTCACCGCAGTCTCCACTACTCCCCTTCTCCTCGAACACTTCAGAGTAAACGGAGTTCAGTGGTTGCCTGGGGCTGGGGGCAGGACGAAGGGCCAGAGGCTCACCATTAAGGGGAGCGGGGCTCCCTTTTGGGGAGATGGAACGGTCTGAAGTTGATTGTGGTGATGGTTGAACAATTCTGCACACAGTAAAAACCATTGAACTTTACATGGGTAGACTGTATGATGTGTGAATTATCTCAACACTGTTTCATAAAAATGCACAAAAGGAAAATCTCCAGTTGCTCGTGCCCTTGCACTGTCGGTGTCCTTGTGGCAGAAAACATTGCTCTGTTAATATGTCTCTCTGTCAAGCAAGGAAAAATGAAAAATAGACCGAGGTTTTGTAAAGAAAAATGGAAGAGTATGTATCTTTTTTGTGATCGTAAAGACTTTCTACGTGTTAAAAATATAAACACCTGGCATCTGTATTGACTTATTTCCTAGCCACTGAAGGCACAAAATTTAGGAAAATTTTTGATCATGGCCAGCTCATGAAGTCCACCCACTAAGAAGAGAGGGAGAAGAAGAATAGAAGGGAAAGCAATCAACATGGTAGAAGAAGAAGCAGAAGAGGCCAGACTACTGGATGTCAAAGAAGGGGGAAGCTCTATCCACTGCTGGCAAGAGGTCAGGGAGGCTGAGAACAGAGAAGTCGGGAAATTCAGAGGAGACTATCCGATGAAAAAGCGTAGAGCGATGGGGCCAGAGCAGGACGCAGGCGCAGGTGACCAAGTGTTGCCCAACACTTCAGATTTTATCCCCAGGCACAAAGGATGTGCCTCCCTAGATCTAGGATTCCTGCCAGGGCCCAGCCGAAGGGGGGCACCTGAGCTCAGAGGAAACAAAGATAAGGTAGCAAAGGCTGTCTACTAAATGGTGGGCCCTGTCCGCCTGCCTCTAAGGAAGAAGAGGAGGCGAGCAGAAATGGTTTCCTCCTCGCGACGTCAGGAGGCATCAGTGTATCTCTGGAGGTGCATGATGGTAGCTGAAGTACCGCGTGGGGGAAACTAGGAAGTCAGATGTTTGCTTCAGATCCTCCCCTTGTAGGAAAGTCTTAGATGCTAAAGGAATGTTTCTCTTGGGATAAGGGTGTCTAATACAGAGATAAGAAACGGTGAGATCTTCCAGATTCCTCTTCCAGGTGTGTGTGCGCACATAGGGGTTGCAAGGGCAAAGGAATTTTATATGCATGTGCCACCATTTCTATACCGATAAGGAAAACCGAGTTCAAATTCTTATCAAGCGGAAAAGAAGTGTCACAGACTATTTCATAATCAGCTCCTATTTATTGTATGTGGTACCATTTTGCCTTTCTGCCGTGGCTGTTGAGTGACTTGACTTATGAGCAATGGTTCCAAACTGCCTCTCAGTGGGACTTCTTACTGATACAGACTTGTCCCCTTTAAGCCCAGCAGCAGTCACTTTCCCTGAGGCCGAAGGAAATTCATGCTGCCTTTTACTTTCAGTCTTATATTCCTTAGCCCCTCTTCTTCCTAATTCACCAACTTACGTGGTAATGTACTGAGCCTCCGGGTACTCGCTAAGCAATGAGCAATGACTGGTCTGTGGTGTATATGAAACACCATCATGAGAGCAGCATGCATAATCACAGTTATGCCCCGCTTCATTGCAGGCACTTCTGCACCCAGCTGTGTGACAGCTGCACTAGGGAACACCTGGAGCCACAGTGTGAATACTCGGCTGATTTTCCAGCACCTTGATTCAGAGAGAAGACAGGTGAGTACTTTGACAAAGTTCTGTGACTGTCAAGGCCATGTGGTCTGTCCTGGTCCAACACTGACAGAAAGTAGGGGGTCGGGGGGGAGAACCCAGCATCCCTGTCTGCTCCAACAGCAGTTAAAATGAAGTGGGGAAACAAGTCACACAGAGGAAAAAACTGTAAGAGTAGACCCTGGAGAGATAGCATGCCTCCTGATATTGGGCCCATACCTTGTAAGTGACCAAGGTATATACCTCTCGGGATCTCAGATTCACTCTGTGTAAAGGGTGAGTGATCACCCTGTTTGTTGAGCACTAGAGAATTCACGTACAAATTAAATGGTGCTTTTTTTTTTTTTTGAGATTAGTGTGCTTTAAAAACCTGAGTCCAGGCAGACCTTGCCAAGTAAATAAACTCTTCCCCAGATCCCGGGTACTTTGGCATGAACTCATAAGCCAGCAAGTAGTTCAAAGTACTGGATGATGCTAGAGACCTCCAAAAGGATGATGACTTTCTCAGAGCTTCTTATTTATGGTTTCTGTCTTGGCCTCAAATGAGAATTTCCCCCTTTCACCCAGAAGAGTTCATTTCTGCCCCTTTCTTTGTCTTCCCTCCACTTCCAAAGAAAGGACCAGCACAGTCTTGACCTCTTTGTTAAGATGTCTCCTAATTAGGAAGTTTATTTTCCCTGATGTCCCACTTCAGCTTTACCCTCCTCAGGGACCAGGTTCCATCACCACCTTCCCTGCAAACAAAAGGAGAAGGAAGGCAGGGTGATAATTCCGATTTGTTGGATGGGGCAGAATACAGAACCCAGATTTGCCTATTTTGCTATCACATAACAAATCCAAGCTATTAATTAAGGAAGCATGAACTGTTACGCTGGTGGTCCTTCCAGCAGAGGTGGTGGGAAGGGAGTTGTTGCCCTTCTCCTGCATTAGGTAAATTGGCTCTTTTTCAAGGAGTCAGGAATCATCGAAAACAGACCTGAGCCTTTGCCTGTTCCAGACATAACTTTCCAAGTGCCCTTGGTTACAGACCAGAGGATTCTTCTTGGTTTGCTCGGGACTATGTAAATAACATTCCAGCTCGGTGATGGACTCAGCCATGTTCTGAGAAGATGGGGCTGCTTGTTTTCGTTTGGGAGAACATTCTCGAGTTTTCAGGCCCTGGCCTGCTCATTACCTGCTTCTCTTCTCAGCGGAACACATCTGAAAATACTCCTGCCGGACCTAATGACCTTTGGTTTGCACCCGGGTTATAAATTTTGTTAAATAAACCACGCTTGCAGCTACCAGGCACGTGGTGAAGGATCGTCAAGCACGGCTACCCAAACTCTTCCTCGAGGAAGCATCCTTGTGCATCCACGCTGATTCAGTCATTTTCAGGGACCCTTAACCGCACTCCTTGAAAACTTGTAGTTTGCCTCTGCTTAGACGTTAGAGGACACACGCCGACGTTGTGATTCAGTCTGTTATGTGTGGTATCATGGATTCCAGGCTCCCATAACCCAGTTTAACTAATTCCAGTTAACATTATTAGTAAATAAAGAAGTTAGAGCCATATTTTTTCTTTTTCACTGTTTTAATAAATTAACTAGTCATTTCTACTTTGTTAATGTCAATAGGAAGTGGCTGGTAGGACAAATGCTGTTAGTTTGTGTCTCTTTGGTGACTGGAACATTTTGGTGGCTGTTGATTCTTGGATCATAAGGTCAAATACAGGCCACTGGGCACGAGAACCCGGAGCAGAGCGTGGATGGATCATCAACAGTCCATCAACTCACGTCCTATTGGATGGGTCAGTGGTATTTTCTTAGTCTGGAAAGGACAACTTGTTACTATTGTTACTAATCAATCAACAGCAGAGTTAAATGCTTTTGAATCATGTTTCAAATAATAATGAGATATCGAAGTGAGGTATGACAAATGTCAAAATGGCCAAGCCAGGCAAAAGAACACCCATTTCATTAATCAACAGAAATGTGCCTGCATTTTTGGACCAGTTGTTAAATTTGTGGCCTGACAACTAGGACAAAGTTCGATATAGGAAGCACGTCTCTGCCTGATGTCCTGATCTCTCCCGACCAGAGGGTGTGCTCAGTGAGTCACTGAGCCTTTCCTGTGGCCTTACTTCATGACAAAGTAGAGAAGCCAGATGAAGATAAACCTTTTGTGGGATGTGTGCTTTTAAGGTAATTGCTCCAAACAATACATCTTTCTAACACCACTTAGTAGGAGAATGTGCCTAGATCATTCCGTAGGCAGACTACGGAACATCAGCTACCAGGGGAAGATAACAGGTATAGCTGTTGTTTGCTTCTTTTTTCTCTCTCAATGCTCAAACAGAGGCCACCACACCAAGGGATGAAGGTTATGGAATGAAGGTTATGTTTTATCGTGTTTCTATGGCATTGAGCTCACGCCAGGGCTCTTGAATGTGAGGCTTAGTCTGAGATCACAGAGCTGGAAGAGGGTCAGATCAAGGGGAGCAGATCTACCAGCTGATTAACCCAGGAGATGAATCGTATAGGCCAAGGGAAGGAGTCCTCCCTGGCTGGTTATTTTCTTTACACCCTGGAAACGTTGTAAAATTATATAACCAAGGAAGAAACCTCCTTATCAGGGCACAAGCCAAGTTAATTCTCTTGTTTATTCTGCTTCAGTGTTTGCAAAAACTCTCTTAAGAAGCTGGGAAGCATTTTCTTTTGGACTAATTTAGCTTTTTTTCCATTTGACTTTTATTTACTCTTTTCCTCCTCTGCTTCAATCCTGCCCCACCCTTTCTGCAACATTTTTATTCTTACCAAAGACGTGTCCTTAGAGTTGAAGTAAAACAGCCACTACCAGGGATTTTGGGGTTTTTTTTTGTTTTTTGTTTTAGTGGCTTGGTTTTGTTAAATAACTGAAAGTATGATTTGGTTCGCCATGTGCGTGGTGTGGGGATGCAGAGAAGAGAAGCCAGTTCCTGCCTTCAGGTTTCTTCTGGTTTAGCACAAGAGAGGATCGGGGTGCGCAGTCACATGCATGCATGCAGACACACACACTCACGAGTGCTCAAAATGCAGTGCGGCAGCTTAAGGACAAACCCATACTGGCCGACTGTCACATGATTGGTTATCTAATGGGAAGTTAAAACAGCAACTACTTTGAATCCTGAGGAAGGTCAGCTCCTCAGAGGCACCTCAGTCAGTCTTTTCGGAAGAAAACAAGACTTGAGGATCACTTTCAATCTGCATTTCTGAAGCCCGGGTGCACTTTAGACCCATCACAGGAGCATTTACAAAACTCCAACACCGGGGCCCCACCCTGAAAAATCAAATCAAAATTTCTGCTTGCGAGGCCAGGCGTCAGTGTATATTTTATTGGTAAAGCTGCTCCAAGTGATTTTACTGTATAGCCCAGTGTGGAAGCCCCTGTTGAAAGAGATCAAATTCAGTTACTAAGAAAGGAAAGAGACAGTGTCAGGGTGAGGAGGAACAGCAAAAGAAGGAAAACAGGAGGGCAGATCACATGCTCAGAAGACATGGGCTGACTTTTGCCTTGCAGCAGGAGCATGGAGTTTGCGCACCCATTCGCTTGACAAACTATTTATTTGATCACCTCTTCTCCGATAGTTACTGTGTAAGATGCTTGTAAGAGATTCGAAATACGAGTAAGTTGATGCCCCATCGTTGTTCACGATCAGCTTGGAGAAGTAGATGACCATGTACACAATAGCGCTGCATGAACCCCGTGAGTCGAGTGTGCTAGAGGCGCTGAAGGCCCCATGGCACAGGGAGGTCCTGTGGTGATGAGTGAGGCAGCCGCGCCCAGACTGGGCTGGCCGGGGCCTTCCCTGGGGAAGCTCTCATGGGAGCCAGGTGCCTTGTAATGCGGGACTGGGAAAGCCAGAGTAAGGGTGGTTATACCGGAAAGAATGATGAAAAAGCTTGATGGAACATTCATGCTATTTCTCATCAAATCCTCTTGAAGTCTGTTCCTACAAACCACATACGGGATTATATAAATTTTTAAGTGCCCTAGAAGGAGTAAATTAATCCCAACTAAGCTTCACACTCCCTTGATGAAATAAATATTATGACTCTCTTATTTCAACAAATTGGAAAGAGGTGACTTTTTCATCCAGAAGGTTTATTTAAATGGGCTTTATAACAATATTTTCATCTTCCTCTTAGAAGGCACCCTGACGTTACAGGGAAGAGACTAATAAGAGACGTAAATTGTTGATGGGGCCAATAATATTACTCAAGCTCCTGATCCTTATTTGAATTCTTAGGCTTTTCTCAAAGTCCCACGTTGTTTCGCATCTTGGGAATATTCAGTGTTTCCTTTCTGGTGATATAATTCTTCTTTCAGTATCCATTTTGTATTTGAAAAGATAAACACCATCACTCTGGAGACTTCCTGACACCCCAGCCTCAATCAGCCCTACTTCCCTGGGTCATGCCCACAGTGGCAGCTAGCGCTGTCTCTGTTCTGCGTGTGTGGGTCCCTGGTGATGGGCCCCTTGGGCACTGTAACTGAATCGTATCTGTGTACCCTCAGAGGCAAGGTCAATGCTTGACACATGCATGTTCAATACACTAATTTTGAAAGAGAGAGAGAGAAAGAAGGATGCAAACTCCTTGTATTCACACACAAGTCCAGTCTTGAGGAAGGACATGCTACTTATTTAGAATCACTCTTCCCCATAGCAGCCAAATTTTGCAGTTTATTAGTTCTGTTAATGTATCAATAAGTGTTAGTTTAAACAGTTAGCATCAAACTTTACAATAACAAGCAGATACTTATATAGAAGCACTATAAGAATACTGAATACAGGACTACCTTTTGGTAGAGCCAGCTGGCTGGGGGCTATGGGAGAGTGGGAACTGGGCTTCCCTTGAAATCCTGGTTGGGATTCCTTTGTGTGAGCAAGCCAAGCCCAGAACATGGAGCCGGGCGGAGTGAGGGAGGGATTCAGCAGCTGCTTGCAGGGAAGAGGCAGCATGGAGGCTTTGGCTGAGGGGAAGGATAAACAATCTTTGTTGTCATCTTCCACAAGTCTTAAGTTCTCCCCTCTGTGGTTGGAAAGGCTTAATGAGTAACTTCAAGGAAAAAAAAAAAAGATGATAAATCTTTTCTCCCAGATAAGCGGAAGGGTAGATTTGGAACCAGAATGTCACACATAGCCCTTACTGGTGTGGCTCACTTGATTGGGTGCCACCGTGTGAAGTAAAGGGTCGCTGGCCCAATTCCCAGTCAGGGCACAGGCCTGGGTTGCAGGTTCGGTCCCTGGTTAAACAACATCAATTGTTTACCTATGGGAGAGGCAAACAATTGATGTTTCTCACTTACATCGATTTTTCTCTCCCTCTTTTTCTCCCTGCCTTCCCCTTTCTCTAAAACAAATTTAAAAATCTGAGAAACAAAAGAATGTCAGGCATATAGCCATCTTCACCCAAAGAATGACACTGGAGATGATGTTGTGCCCGACGCAAGTCATCGTTGTACATTTCCCAACTCCCAGGTTCCTCCCAGGAGGAACTCAGGCTTAGCCATCCATCCTCATTTAAAAATGAGCTTTCTCCCTTTGTAAAATGGTTCCAGGCCACACCATGTTTGTTCTCTTGTTTTCTACCCCAGCTCATCTGCTGTTTTTAGGCAAGGAGACACGTGCCCGCGTGTATGTGTGTGTGTGTGTGTGTGACTGGATCCAGCCGGAGGAGGAGTTTGGCTGTGCTGCCGGGGTGGGAGAAATTATTTTTTAAGCATAAATATCTGCAGAAATAGCAAAGGGAACAGAGAATCCCAGCCAAGTACATTGCCTTGGGTATAAATGTTTACTCCCTTTTCAGGGCAGCTCAAGTGTGAAATCCAACCCCCTGCCCACATTCTTCCATCAGAAGTGCCCTACCAGGTATTGAGCAGATGGGGACAATGTATAAAAAGGGAACCCAGAAGGGTGACTCTTAAAAAAAGATTCTTTTTTTAGGTAAATGTATTGGAATCTGAGGACATCCTCCCTGCAGGTGTGTGATAAGAGCAAGGGCACACCGAGCTGGGGCCCACAGGGTGTGAGGACAACAGGCTCCCTCTGAAAGAGCCGCGCAGACACCCTCAGGCACGCTTCCTGTTCCTGCCTCTATGTCTCGGGAACACCAGCGTCTTCCCTCCACCTACTGACAAACAAACTCCACGGGGCTCCCTTTGAAAAAAGTCAGTGTACTTAAAAAAAAAACCACTGCTTTTGAATGGGCTCAAGCAGACAAAACTTTCCCTTGTAGAAGTCCCACTGGAAATTGCCAGCTAGAACTGCGTCAGTGCGGCTGCTCCGTGGCTCTGATGGGGTCTCCCTTCCTGACACCCTGGCTGCAAAGGACCATGTGTCTCTGCTGAGGGGGAGTCAGTTTTTCCTAGATTTTCAACCACGTGGGGTCAACACAAGTTCAAATTGAAATCAAAACAAAACAAAGGTGGGGGAACCACCATAAGGGTTTAGATATCGTTTTTCATGAAGTAAAGTTGTAAAATTAAGTGTTACCGCCGCTTCCAAAAGGAAAAGGCACCTTAACGCCGAAAAGTAGAGAAGACGTATCTGTGAATAAAGAATGCCACTGTAAATCAAGTACATTTGTTTTCATAGAAAACAATACACATGCTTACTTCTCTCTTTGAGGATCACGATCTCTGGCCATCAGGACCCGATTGACCAGTTCGCTCACAGAATGTTTGGGTGACTTCCCCTTTAATGGGCCACTCATTTCGCCAGTGTTTTATCTCCTCTGTCATTCTCCTCCGGCTCTGACTAGTTTTATTTTTACACACTGTCTGGTACAAAATCTTATGCAGTGACCCTTCCAGCTCTCACTTGTTAAGTAAACCAGGGCAAATATGTGGATGAGAGGTTTCTAGAGAAATCTCAGCTGTTGCAGGAAGTCGAGGAGACACAGGGCTCTGGAGCCGCACTGAAGCCCTCATTGTCGGGCGAGGGAAGAAAAGTGTTCTCAGCTGGAAAACAACATAGGAAACAGCTACAAGATCTCTGGGACAGGCGGTGACCTGAGAGTCAAGGACGCTGAAATTTATTTGGCTCATTTGAGAGTGAAGGTTGGACAGGATGTTGTATTTTAGCCTTGGTTGGTTAGTTATGAGTGAGAGGAGAATGGGTCAGCATCTTTGGTGAGAAAACAAAGGGAAGAGAAGGATTCGATATCTTTATAAACTAGGAGCTGATTTACAACTGAACCGGCACTTGGGCTGGAAAGAAAGCAGTTAGGATCTGACGATGCCCCCGCCTGAGTGCCCTCTAGGGATCGTCTTACCCAGTGACTCTACTGCAGAGAGCTCGGGAGTCACAGGGGTTTGCTAACAACGGAGGTGCTCAGGCCCTGGCCCCGCGGCCACTGGTGAGGACACGCACTTCTGGCGGTTCTCACGGGGGTGGTCCTCAAACCCTTGCTCCGGGAGAGCCCCTCATTTATAGATGGGGGTGAGTCACTGAGGTGAAATGACTTAGGGTCACACAACTAGTAAGAAGCAAAAATGGAACTGGAATTCAATTCTGATTTCTAATCTGTTTCTGCTTTCACTGTATTGTGCTGACTTTTAGTGGGTAAACTCTGGACGAAATGGTCCTCAAGCCCAATCAAAGTACTGGGTTTGTAGGTGATGTGATACTTACATCCACTGTGACATCCACGGGTTTATAAAAGGGTTCTACAGAACTCTGCAGAAAAATACTTTTAAAAGGTACCATCCCACCTGCATTGCAGTGAATTACCAGATAAAAGCATTTGAAATTCTTGGGCCCAGACATATAAAGAAGTTTTTCCAAGTTGAACTTCATAAGGAGCATAGACTTCCAGCCAAATGACTTTCCTTATGGGCAACATCCTGCAGATGGGGCTGACTCCTCTTCCCTCTCCTGCAAGTTGTCATTTGTGCCCATGGTGGGTCACTCTTAAATCCTGAGCTTCCTGTCACCTGTCTTCACACAGGTGTGCGATGGTTTGGGAGAATTGGAGTTCCCTGACCTTTTGTCCGTCTGCCCTTCTCAGCACGAGAGAGGCTCTGTGGTTATCGCATTTCTGAGTCTTGGCATCAGAGTTGGGCATGGAGGAAAGGAAGCAAGAGTCTGGAAGCAGCCTGTGTGGGGACCCATTTCCTGCCCTCTCGGGTTCCCCAAGTTTGGTAATGAAGAGCCTCATTGCCCTGTCCTAGTGCTCCAGGAGGTGCTAATTTAAGTCCTCTTTATTTTCTAGGGATGGCAGGAGTTCGTTTTTATTGAATACCCATGATTGCAGGCATCACATCCGATCCCTCCCTGTGTGTTATTTCCATTACCCCCACAATAGCCCTTCGGCACGATGGTGTTACCATCTCCCTTTTTGCAAACAGAGAAACTGGTCTAAGAGGTTAAGTAACTAGTATTACTAATAAGTAACTAGTATTCCATAGTGGTGTCAAGATTTGAGACCAAGTTTGTATAACTCCAGAACCAAAGTTCTTTTTCTTATCCCATGTTCTGTGAGATATGTAGGCTTCTAAAACAAGGTTGGGGGACACGGAATAAAATGAGGTACTGGAACATGGAGACCTGGCTAAGCGACGATTCTTTTGGCTTGCAATGAATGGTTCTTACTAACTTTCTGTCTGACTTTTGCCTGAGGATGACTAGATCTAGAATGTCATTTAGCGTACCTCCAAAGCTTGCATATTAGAACAGCACCTTCCACTCTGAGACAGGGACATTAGGAAGGAGATGATGAGTTGCTTCTTGCTTTTCTCTTGCCTTTATTTGCCTTCGAACTACATCTGGCATGTGACTCCAATTCAGAAATGTCCCTTGCCCTATCTATGTGTGTGATTTGAAAAGCACAGCTTGCTACACATTAGCCTAAGCAGATCCAGCTTGGAGAATTCATAACTGGTTGCTGTTGCTGGAGCAGTTTGCTTGCCTGAGGTGGTGCCCTGCCTGGACCTATGGCCTCTGCTTCTCTCCCTGAGGCCACTGTGGTCCAGTGGGTCACAGCATGGTACAGTGCTGGTGTACATTTCAGCACATTTGGGGCCATGAGTAGGGTGGGGCTTCAGGCCCTTCTGTAATCCTAATAGCTTATGGAATTAGGTGTAGGGGGATGGGAAGCAGACAAAGGATTAACATGGTAGAGGTATGAGGGGAAATGAAGCCAATATATCTCTAGCATATTTGATTTGAATTTATGTAAGTCTGACTATGTTGCTGTAACATTTTAAGATATGCTAAACACTATCCAGTGCATGTGTGGTTGTCAACTGCTGTGTAAGTATCGAGCTTTCTGGTTTCTGCTGCTCTAATAATATGGAGTTTCCTGTGACCGTAGAGTAGATACTCACTCCTTCCTTACACTGTTGCCCCTCTCTCCACATGCAATAACCTTGCCTAGGTTTTTAAATCAGTCAGTAGCTCCTGGCAATTGCCTTAGAGTTCAAATGCTAGAAACAGATTTTTCCACAGAGGGTCTCTTTCTGAAAGTTTTCCTTCTTGGCTTGGCAGAGCTTAAGAGTCCTGGCATCTAGGACAAAGAGCATATGTGCTTGAGTCTTGGACCCTTGCTTTATTGTTACCAAAGGGACTATGACTGTGAGAACACCTTCGGAGAGCCAAGCCGTAGTGGCTGTACCCCACTGCCTACCTCCTGAGTCCTTGACTCAGAATTGGCACTGAGAGATTGAGCTGGGATTGTGATCCACGACTCTAAGTAACAGACTTACCTGAGCATCAAGCCTCCAGAATGAGGCACATCATTATAAACCTTAAAAAGGCAGAACTGAGGCCCCTGGTATGTCTGGGAGGGATTGAGCACAAATCACCCAAAGCCCCCACAGCCCTGGCTTTCCGACTGCTTTGTTCTGTCTATGCAACCATTTATTAAGCATTTCCTTAGTGCCAATTACTCTTAAGTTTTTTTGTGGGTATTTTCTTGCTTTTAGCCTTACAACTACCCTATGAAGTAGGTATTTCTAGGTATAATTTAAAGATGAGTACATTAAAGTTTATAGAGCTTTAAAAATTGCTCTAAATCACATGGATTGTAAGGGTCCCCCACATATACATCTATATACTCTCCACCCATCCCTGGATTTTAACCTTTATCCTATACTGAGTTCCATGTTAATGTATAAGTATTCACACATGCTGCTTGGAAAATTTCTCCGTTCCGCCACCGGTGCAGCCACTTTCAATGGCTGTACCAGGTGGAATGATCCCTTCCAAGAGTGGAATGAGTCATTGCTTTGAGAAAGCTTTTTCTCCCTCTCTGTTAAATAATCATTAGTTATTTTCTATAACAGTATGGCTTTGCTTGGCAACGGAACATTCTTGAGGAAGAATGAGCTCCACGGAACATGGTCCTCTGAACCTCGCCATCCAGTCAGGGCGTATCCAGGCCCTTCCTCTCTCAGCTTCCAAGTTCTGGCCTTTCTGGCCAGCATCTTTTCCATGTTATGGGTTCACCTGCAGTGTTCTCCATTTATTGTCAAAACAGAAAGAGAGAATCTCCGAGGAGTCTTGCCCACAATAAGGACGGACTTGTGTCCACCTGTCCATGACCTCCTCCAGTGAACGCCTGCAGGGCCAGGAGGTACAGTGATGCACCCAGTAAAGACATCTCTTCCCCCACAAGATGACATTTAAGGGACATCTCTCGCTGGACTCCCTTTTCTTGCAAAAACTGATGGTTGCAAAACCATCAATTTTATGGTTTACCTTTAAAACCTTTCTGAATTGTCTGTTGTCCTCTGAAAGTATTATCCCAGCATGCTACTGAAGACTCTGTCAGTGTCTAGTGAAATGGGAAACCTGGCAGTTCTTCGTTCTCACAGGTGCCTCCTTACAACACGAAGATTCAGTAGATCCAATATGGCCTCAAACCCTTCAACAGCCATGCTTATGCCAAGCTGTTCTCTTAGCTGCAGCTATTTGTACAGTATTCTCTACAGATACACTTTTCTGTACCGACCTGCATTGGAATGTTAGGCTCTCCTTGTAACTGATCTCCGTTTCCTACTTAGGACTCCACATTGTCAAAGCCTTACCTTTTCAACCCCTCTCCCCCTTTTCTCATTTAACCTTGCTCCAAGATCCCTGTGATGGCTCCGCTCAGAGTGTGTCACCATTTGATCCCCTTGACTTGAGTAGGTCAGTCCTTCCCAGGAAACAGCCTATAATCTCAGTTTAAATTAAACAGCAGGCATTTCTACCAAAGGCTTCATTTGTCTCTAGGACCCCTGTGCACAGGGGGTCTTGTTACATGTTTTGATTGTCCCCAGGCCAAGTATTTTCAAAGAAAACCCACTGAGACAGGTTGGCTGAGTGACTACCATAAGCATCTGTGAAGTCCTCGTCACTTTTTTCATCTCCTAAAAATCTAATATTTTTCCCCAGTTAAGAAATGGTGTACATTACAGCTTAAAATCTTTAGCAATAAATCTTCTAGAAAGTGTAATTGTAATAATAGTCCTTTGTGTGTGCTCTAACCATAGACGTGGATCCTCTTATAACTCTTCTATTTTTATCTAGATTAGACCATTAAATATTCTTTGTGCTGGACACTCCCTTTTCATTCTGTTCTTCCCTCCCTTTCTCCTCCTTTTCTACTTTCAGGTCTTTTCTGGGTAGATATGTATGCCAAATGCTGGCATTACACAGCCCAATAACGCCCAATTTCCTACCCTGAAACACTCCATAGAGAGGAAACAGACATGTAAATATACACAAGAAGGGGCCGAGGGAGCTTTAACAGAGTAGCATGGGCACCAACACCGGATGACCAGAACTCTCAGAAGAGAGGGCATAGTCAGGGAAGGATTCAGAGGAAGGCAGAGTATTTGAGATAAGACTTGAAAGGTGTATCAGTGTTTGCCAGGTAGGTGGGGAAGGAGGCCAAGGAAGCTACATGAACACAGACTTTGAGGTGGAAACTGCAAATGGCCTGTCTTTAGTGCTCCTGGGAAGGGTATGTGGGTGTCAGTACAGTGAGTAGGGACAAGGAAAATGGGGCCTGTATATAAAGGCAAAGCAAGGAAAGGAAAGGCAGAGCAAATCAGACCAATCCTGAAGTCTCTCCTCTCAGAGACTCCCAGCAGAGCTGTGACATCAGATTTGTACTTTACTGGCCTCTCCAGACCGGAGTTTGCCTTGCTGGTTTCCAGGGGTTTGAAATAGGATGCAATAAAAGGAGGGCCTGAACCGAAGCAGTGGCCATTGAGATGGAAAAGAAGGAAGAGACACGAGATGATAAGGAGGCAGGATCAATAGCACTTACGCATAGAGAAAGGAGGTTGGAAGGATGGACCATTTCTGACGTAAGTGGGTGAATGGGTGAGATTATCGCTCACTGAACGGCTAGTGCGGGAGGAGGGGCAGGCCTGGGAGGAAGACAAGAGCTGGCCGTGCTCAGGACACACATAGTTTTCTGATTATGTGGCAGTGTGGCTGCTTTCACTCTTCCACCCAGACCTCAATGACTGCCATTATGAATTAGCTTGGAGATCAAAAGGGGTCTCTTGTTCAGAATTTTTAGTCAAAATCCCCTTTCCCATTGTTTCTAGTCAATCGTTCCCTTCTTCACCATCCTCGGTGCTTTTTTTCTTCTTTCAAAATGCTGGTCATCAGAAGGTGTGAAAAACAAAGCTTGGAATCCCCTGGTGAAAAATGTGAAAGATGCAAATGACCTTTGCAAAAGAGCTCATGGAGAAGAGGGCCCTGTGGACAGCTGTGTCTCCCTCTTCAGTGAATTCTGGCAAACTTCAAGTCCAAGGCTGTGGAATCAGTAGCTAATTGGGAGAACTATCAGTCTAGGTTTCAAGATTTTCTAAAAGATTTCCATCTGCAGATGGGGAATTGGGAATCCCTGCCTTTCCTCCTCTCTGCTTGCTATCACAAGGAACTGACCCAGCAATCTGCATTTCTCAGTCTCCCTTTGCATGGACTCTGCCTGGTTTGAGGCCCTGGAAAGAGAATAAAGGGCAGAAGGGTGAGGGGAGCCATGTATTTCTGCCTCCCTCTCTGCTTCCAGTGGTGTCTCAGGTAGTAACATTTGTTCCTCCTTCATGACCTCTCTGTGGCATCAGAGCCGGCCAGCTCCGTCCTCTGGGCTCTAGCACCAGCCCCTCTTCCCTTGCCACTCCAGCTCTAAGGATGCAGTGGCTTCTTTCTGTTACTAATCTTTGCTTTGCCTCACTGTCTTTTATTGTCCCTTCAACTCTTCTAACACATGTGTAACTAGTGTCCAACATTAAATTCTCTCTCTGAAACTACCTGAGGTGAGTCCTGTTTTTCTGGTGGGCCTTGACTGATATAATCTCTACATAAGTCAGCCCTCTGGTTGGCCCGTGGTTAGTATAAGACCCCAAATATTCTTCACTGGCCTTGTTCCCCGAAGGGCTTCTCTGTCTACCACGATTCTCCAGCCTTGAGAGTTGGGGTCCCTGGGCTGAGCTGTCTTGGAGGGCAAACATTTTGCGCAGTGCTTCCTGAATGGCATGAGAAAAGGAGCTCTTTTGGCCCAGTCTCCTTCCTGTGGGGTTTTCCAAAACTTTCCAGATGTATCTAGCTCAGGAAACATTCTAATGGCTGGAAATAATGCCTTGTGGGGGCTGGGGGTTGGAAACCAAGAACCTCCTCTAAAAGAAGTGCTTTGTCATGCAGGCACCCACCCAGACCCCGCCACTCCTTGTTGAACACAGGGCAAGGCTCCCGCTCTTTCTCGGGTTCGCATGTAAATGCGCTGATGACAAAGCAGAGGTGTGGCTGCGAAAGCCAGAATTCTCTCCAGGAGGGCAACGGCGGTTACTTGGTCAGCTGCGTGGTTAGCTATATGTTGGGATTCTAGTTCACATTCCACCTCAGATTCTATAGGAGACTGCTATAGTCCCCTCCTTTGGACAATCATAGTGGTTGTAAGATTGATCTAAATCATAATAAATCTTTTCTAAGGCCGGGTTACTGACTTAATGAATTTGAGCATTCTGAGATTCTTGTGAGGATAAGTATCATCCGACTGGAGAATTCAGTTAGCTTCTTCACACAGGCCGTGGCTTTCACGTTGCTGTGTTGCCGACATTTACAGCAGCTTCCAGAAGGGGCTGTGCTGGAGGATGAAAGTTACTGTTGTCCGAGAAAAGTAGGCGTGGAAGAGCTGTATTGTGTACCTTCTCGGACCCTTTAGTATTGCACCAAGAAGTAGAAAGTAATCACCACTTCTAGTCTGTGGGGACAAAATCCCAGAAATTGCTGAAACTCTTACATGCTCCACCACTGCAGGGCGCAGATGAAACTCCGTCCTTCGGAGACCGACTCTGAATCCAATCCCTTACTGATTTATTTGGGCTCTGTCTAGGAAATTCCCAAATTCTTTACCACAGTAACCGCTAAGTATGATACTTGTGTGGTTATTTGATGACGCACAGAACTTCATAGACCTTGGGGTCAGGTATATGTTTTATATTAGAAGAGTAGGATTTTGTTTTATTTTATTTATTTATTTTTAGAAGAGTAGGGTTTTAATGAAAAGGAAACAGGTGGCTTGCACCAATGAGGATGCAGTTTCTGGCGTCTCTGAAATGTCCAGCATTATATGGCATCGTTACTTCTTCCTTCTGACCAATTTTCTCCCATTAGCCTGCAAGGAGCTGATGGGATGAATCATAGCCCCAGAAATAATATGGGAGGACTTTTGCACTTGGAAGTGGATGGTTTTTTTAAAGTTCTTTCAGGGATTAAAAGTGATTCATAGATTCTGGCATATAATCTACATACATAAGCCCAGTGTCTTCACCCCTAAGTACCTAGAAATAAAATTCTCCGTTGTGAAAAAGGTAATGATACTTTATAATTAAGTTCCAGCTTTGTCTCTAATGAGATATATGATCTTGGGCAAATGACTGAGTCATAGGTTCCTCTTCTGTAAAATAGTTAATGATCTAGAAGAAGCAACACCGTGCTATATACCTCATTTACTACTTTGTACAATGGGAGTACTCTTCATTATTTATGGCAGGGCTTGCCACATCCCTCGTTTGTGCTAAACCGTAGGATACAACCATACACTCGGCTCAGTTCTCTGTTTGGCTGATGGCTTCCTCTTGTAGTGTTTCTTGACCAGCGGTCAGAGGAATACCTGTTGGAACCCACTTGCTGAGCTTGTTAAAATTCAGATTCCTGGGCCTTCCCAGACTAAATCAGCAGCACTGGGAGTGGGCCTGGAAATCTGCATTTTTATGCATTCTCCAGGTGATTCTCGGGCACCCTGAAGTCGGAGGCCCGCTGCCAACTGACAGCACATAGTATATTGTGTGGTATAAACTAGTTTAACTCTCGTCTCTGCAGCCGGTCTGCAGGGTCCGAGCTCCAGGCCTGTGGACTGGATGATTTGGTCACACCTTGTCATCCCTCTGGGACTGTTTCCTTATTTATAAAATGGGGCGGGGGGCTGGAATAGTAATCTCCAAGGAATCAGTGGACTCTAAACAGTCTATGAAAACAGTCCTCCAGTGACCTCAACAAATCCTATTTCTTGAGTGCCTACTATGTGCTAGGCATTGGGCAACTTTCACATACATTTCCTTGGTTCTTTGCAGGGGCCCATGACAGCAGTACTCTCACTACTCACGCTCGGTACACAGGGACTGAGGCATGGAAAGGGTGCATGTACTCGTACCTTGTCACCTTGTCCGAGTGCACTCAGTCAACAGGTGGAGCTATGGCAGGGTGGCATGAAACTGGGGTCACAGACACATGGGTTGTCTTGCTTTCTGTACCCCCAAAGCTTCCAGCGACCTGGGGCCTGTCCAGTGTGTGGCTGATTCACCCTGCGTTCCACTCTCCCAGAAAAGGAGCCTGGTTTGGGTTTCCTTAGATGTTTATTTGGCCTCTTGCTTAAGCCTTTGCCTTTCCTACTCAATAACAGTGAAAGGACAAAAAAAAAAAAAAAATATCCCAGGGCTGGAAACATTTTGTTTCCTACAAAAAGAATATTTTGCAGCCAGCTCTGTGGTCGAAAGTATTTTTCCTGTGGTCTCGGGATGGGTTGGATCCCATCTCTTCTTGGCCGGTGTCTGAGAACTGAGCCCGTGGCTTCCCATCAAGTCTGCACACAGGACGCTGTGTTTTTCAGATGAGTGTCTAGTGATGCTGAGTGTATGCACGAGTGTATGAACCGGTTTGTTTGGGCTGCATAAGAATGTGTGCATGCGCCTCTGGCCTTTCCAGGGCAGAGAGAACCTGGGAGTGGTTTTCCACATGCTGTGCATTATCAACATAGCTTTTAAGTTTTCATCACTCCCGCGACAACCAAACAAATTCAGATGCTGACAAATGAGAGGAGAGTGATATGTGAGCCTTATGTGGATTTGCAAGTAATCAAAAAGCTAAGGGAATCTGAGATTTTGACCTGTCACATTTCTTTCCATTTTCAAATGTTCAAAACCAAGACATGGGGTTGGTTTTATTGGAAGGCGGGGTGGTCTGATGGAAATACAGAAAATGGGAACTCTGAGGCCTGCCTCTGGCCTGGCTGCTTGCAGAGTTCATGATACTGACCTTTGTGAGCCTCGCAGAAGTCACTTCTTCCTAAACACTGCATTTTCCCATCCAAAAACATGAATTTGTTTAAGAAATAGCTGTGTTCTTCAAATAATAAGAGCTCTTCTAGTGAGAGGTAAAGTTGGAGCATTCAAACAGAGTTCACAGATAAGAATATTATTAGTGCTATTTACCTTTTTTTAAACTCGGAATGTAGTATTTACTCATAATTCAGATGTTTCCAGTAAGACTTTGCAGTGTGTGCCTGGAACTTTCCAGGATTACTTCCTTTGTTCCTCTCCATTACCTGCCTAGAACGCCCTTCCCTGGAAGAAATCCTGTTTTTCCCCCACACCTGGGCCGTGACGACACCATTAATTTACATTCCTCCCGGCCACCACGCGCAAGTGGCTCCCTGGTTCCCCACCGCTCGTGGCTTTAGGTGCAGTCACCTGCTGCGTCTTCCCTGCGCATTAACTGCTCAGATAAATTGGAAGGCAGGGCCGACTCACTCCTGAAAGTCCTTCACAGTGCCCGGAGCAGGTGCCCCATGAGTATTTGTGGATTTAAATGATATTAACTTCTCCAAAGATGACAAACTACTCTTTGTAACTTAAGAATTTTCTCATATATGTCCCTTACATCACTTTCCATTTGGGGTTATTTTTAGAATTCAGAGCATCACACTGTCCAGGGAGAAAAGTTGTGGTCACTGGCTTTGGGGGGACTGTTGAAGAAACAAGCAAATCCCAAGGGTGGGAAAAGTTATGAATCCTCTTGTTTATACATTTTCAGGGGAAAGCTGTTAGAGAAGATTTGAAAAGCTATTGCACTAGAAATTAAACCATTGAGGGTACTTGGTTTCAAAGGAGCTGGGATTGAGATAGAGGCAGCCCCCGGGCCCAGAGGCAGCAATGGCAGCATCGGCCGCAGGGCCTCTCTAGCCTGAAATGCAGAGAGCGGCCCATCCAAGTCAGCCAGTGGGGAAGAGTGGCCACAGACAGATCAGGGTTCACCAGTGGGGAAAAGCTGGCATTGGTTCCATCTTGTCACACAAAGACAGTGGAGCTATTCTCACGGTCGGGGTGGGGCTGGGGTAGTAGTGGTGATTTTAGTCAACCAGTTTTCCGATGACGGGGATGTTTCTGTTTTTACCCCTTAACCATGAGACAACAACCCAAATGACAGACCCCGCAGTGCACTGAAATGCCAAGGCTAAGTGTGCTGGTGGGACTCTGCAGCTTTGCCTCTTGGCTTACAGGCTACCCACGCATTAGGGCCATGGCTTGGCAGTAGACAAAGCGGCTGTGCGGGTCCTCAGGGAGTGCTCTGGCTCTGTGGCTTTCTTTGATATGCAATTGAACTTTGGCAAATTTTTCCTCTCAGGGCTCTGTTTATGAGGTCCAGAGGTGAGTGGGGACCCTCATTATGGAGCCCAAAGCCAACAGCAAACTAGAACTACAGGATGTCTTCCCACGTTCACAGTCTGCTTGCAGGCTAAAGAGCTGGCCCACAAGACTTGTGACAAAGAGACCATTTAGGGGAGGAGACTGCCAAAGTCTCTTCCCAGCTGTGCACGGCTCTGCGTCTGTAAGCTTGGCCAGATCTCTTAAACTTTCCTCCTTTCAAAAGGTGAAGATCTCTTGTTTGTCAGAGGACCAGGAAGATCACTAAGTGACAGGTTTGCAGTTCAGTCTTGCTTAACAACAATTTATCAAGTGCTTAACCGTTCACTGTTACACGTGTAATTATCCATGTAATGATCACGTCTTCGTAGGTTGGTTCCGCTGTCTCCGTTTCACAGATGAAGGAACTAAGGCACAAAGAGGTTAAGTAATTGTCAGTTGTTGCTGTTATTAATTACTATTCATTAACTTTAAGGTACAACTCTGCAGATATAACATAAAATCGACTGGCTTTCCTGAATGCTTGCCACCTCCAACTGTATCACTGGGCCACAGATAATACAATTATTGAAATTAGTATACTTAGCATTCTTAATTGCTGAAACAAACTGTAACTAGCATTGGCCATTTTCAAGGTAGAGTATTCTTATATTGGGAACCCTAGAATTAGGACTGTTTCAAAGCCATGAACAGGTGTATAGGAAGTGATGGGTTTGGCAAAGAAGCGGGATTGCCTATCCTGCTGCACTCGTATGGTAGAGGGGAAACACATGTGATGCCGGGCTGAGAAGAGGTGAAGGAATTTGATTCTATTCAAGGGCCAAGGTCAAGCCAGTGGACTCCAGTGAGGCTTCTCTTGCCTCTCCAGTGAGGCTGCACAGCACGGTCTGCATGTAAGCTATAGCTACCAACCCCTTCCCTCCTCTGTTCTGTGGGAAAGAGCTGCTGGGGTGTAGCCTTTGTGCTTCCCACGGCTTCACCAGAGAATGCTGTCAACAGCAGCAGCTGCCATCTCTGTGACAGGCACGTGATAAAGCTACACAGACATTGCTGTTGTCATATATTGTGAAGTGGGTTCTTACAACAACACCAAGAAGCAGGCATTATCACCCTGATTTTACAGGTGGGGAAATATGTCAAGGGACTAAAAACGTCCGAATCTGAAACCACTAATGAATGGCAGAAAAGGAGTGGAACTCAGGTCTAACTCTAAAGTAATTTTTAGCCACTAGGTTGTCTTGCTTCATAAATGGCGTGGTAGACATCTGAGGTTTTCACTTGCCCTTGATCTCTTACCCCTTCTTTTACACCTACACCCCTGTTTTCTTATAAGGAAACACCCCTCTTCAGTTTTCAGCCTGTGTTATCGAAATAGGGCCGATTGTACCCACTGGCTGTTGGTCTGACCAAGGAAAGAATCATACCCTTTTTGTAGACATTGGTTTACAGTAGACAGTTAACCCAGGCTCAGCCAATTACAGTAAATCCGGGACTTTTTCTGGAACAATCAGTGTTGCTAAATTATCGGAATGTATGCCCGGAGCTCCTGGTGGTCATCTTCACCATCGTAGAGGGGAACCCACTGGAGAACGACAATGAAATCAACCCAGAGGGAAACAAAGCCCAGAGACTGAGAGGCAATATTCCACAGGGGACAGGGGGAGCTCCGAGGTCAGTACTGGAGGCCCTGGATTCAGCCGTGCCTGATGGGTCAGTTACCCTGAAGATTCAGTTATGGGCTGCAGTAATTTTTGTTTGTTTGTTTAGTCTCAGTTGCATGTCTGTGACTTGCAACAGAAAGAATACTGAACAATAAGCACATTAGATGCTCATAGTTATGTACAAATGTGAGGCCAGAAAATTCTAATATGAGTACATTTATTGTTAAATCCGTGTTCATAGCCTCCTACCAGGCAGAGACCACTTCTGTTACTCGAGTGCACCTCCAGTGTTTCTGGGAGATTCCATCCCTGTGCCTCTCCTCTCCTTTTCACACTAGCTTTCTCTCAACTTGGTTTCCTCTCGGTCTTCATCATTCACCTCTGCTACTGCTGAGCGAAAAATGCATGAAACTTCCATTGAACAACTTTTATGGGTTATATGGCTCTTTGAAAAGGGTTCAGATAAAGATTAAGTTAAAACAAATGACTTAAAGGCAATTAAAAAACCATTTGGGGCTTTAGTTAGCCACCACTTCTTTGCCACATATCCAACTTTATGAAAGACCTCGATGTCATTTCTTCCACAGCAAAAATACAGCATTTTCTGGTTCAGTCTCACTTAGTCATTAATGATGGCCTATAAAATATTCTTGCCAGTTCAAAAGTGGCATCAAGTTAAGTAACTGAGATGAAATTAGTAATAATTTTGGACCTGTGGCCATTTAGCAACCTGGCCTTTAATGAACATTTACTATGTGCTAGACTGGGCTCTGGAAAAAGCAAAGACAAATAAAACACAGTTTTCAAAATCTAGCTGGATTGGCAAGCCTAGGAACCACTGACCATAATGTAGTATGTTGGGCAGGAGGATAGTAAAAATATTTAATATCTGGTCCTACACAGGAAGGGACCAGGCAGGACAGATGCCAGGCCTTGTGGGGAGGGGGCCCTGGAACATCGCCCTCCCCTGTGTGGGCAGCAAGCACCCCCTTAGTTACTGGACTGTGTAGGAGGGTCCTGGGGCTGGTGAAGCAATGGGGCCTTGGGGGGCCTTGGGAGCAGCAGCTATCTGCCAAATGGCATGGCAGTCTGTCAGTGTTTTAACAACGCAGAATGGGCTGAGTAAGAGCTGGGAGTTGTTCTGCCATCCATCTCCTAAAGTGGAGGGGAGGGGAGCAGCACCCTGCGTGAGGCAGGGCTAGAGAAGGGATGCAGGACGGCTTCACGGCTGAGGGGACTTGTGAGCAGGGCCCTACAAGAAGGTCAGTCAGGGAAAAGAGACCAGCACACGAAGAGGAGTGCCGGCAGGCTTCATCTGCAGGGCTGGTTCGAGAGGGATCGGGTGGGGGAAGTGAGAGGAGACTGGAGCATGCATCGGCCGGGGAAGACAAGGACCTGTTAAAGAGTTTGAAAAGCAGACACCGGGGAGCCAGGAATGGTTGTCAAGAGCTTAAAACTGTGGCAGTCCAGGGGTGAGGACTTTTGGTTTATGTGCAGGGGGTTTTGCTAGTCCGATGGTGAGAGAACACTCACTTTATGATTATATAGATGTGAGCAGCACACTGCACAAGGACACTGCTTTTATAAATCGATTGGATGAGCCTGGGACAGCTGGAAGCACAGGCATTTAGGCCATAAAAGCCTCAGATGGCGGGGGGAGCTGGGAAGCGAGTGTGTCTCAGCGTGTGTCATCTTCTGGATTTCTGAGGACTTCTGGGTTACCTCAAAGCTGCCCATTTAGCTTCTTATGGGCAGGGACCTCGTCCCATTCATCTCTGTTTCCCTTAATATCTAGCTCAGTACCTGGTACATGGAGGTATTCCGTAAATATTTGTTCCATTAGTATAACATGAAATAAGTCAATCAGCTCTAAGTAACCACTGCTTACACTTACTATAAATATGGTTTTATATAATTGCAAAGTGGGCTTTCCCTTTTTAGGTTCTGAAGTTTCATCTGGCACGATCTGCGTCCAGTGGCACTCAGCTCGCGCCTGCGCCTGCGCCTGCTCGGCAGGAATCTCGGGCGGCAGCGAGGGGCGTGTCCTGGCCAGACTGACGGCTGAGGGTGGCAGCGCGCTCCCTCTCTTTAACTTGACTTTGCCTACCTGTGTGAGGGAAAGGGTATTTTCGTTTGTTCTGAAATGGGGAACATGAAAGTAATTCATGCTTGTCATGAAAAAAAAGCAATATAGGTAATACAGAGTAGGGGGGGAGTCCTCCCAGGTATGTAACTTAATAGACATTGTCTATGCGTATGTGAAAATGTGTGTGTGCTTACCTATATAATGTCTGTAGCCTGCTTTTTAAATTGTCCTGACCTCATAGACAACCCTTCCTTGTGAGCACAGTTACTAGTCTTTTTTCATGGCAGCATAGTGTTTCATGGGTGGATATACAGAACGTAGTCAAGAGGGTAATGACATTAAAGTGAATGAAAGACTGTGTGAAAACTCCTATTGGAAAGTCTTTTAAGTTTCCTCTTTTAAAGCATATTTAAGAAATAACAGACAACTTGATCCAAACTAGAAAAGTAGCAATCAACAGCTTTATTGCAGAAACAGCTGGCGTAGTCTATTAATATTGTAGGCATGCTTTGCTTCATCGTTAACCTTGTCTAACCTCTTTTACCTAGGAATGCCAAAGAGCATAGTAAACATACAAATACTCCATAAAAGTTGTTCTGTACTGGTCTGGACTGAGTGGCTCTTAAAATATAGTTGTTATTTATTAATGTCTTTTAATAGGGCCCGCTTTAATTGGTCCTCTCTCTTGCTCCTAATTTTAAAAGAGAAGATGGCGCAGGAAACGGCTCCAAGTTGCCGCAGGAATCCAAGCTCCGAACAATGAGATACCTTTAGGTGCGGCCCCCAAGCCGCCCCCAAGATCACTCTCCCTCATCAGCTGCGGGAAGAGGTCTCCTTGCCCTTGTATTGCCAAACCCTGCTTTTGATTTTGTTTTTTTGCTTCCATCCCATTTTTCTTGCCTTTCTTCCCCTTTGGTGTCTCATTCCTTGTAGGACTCTGGCTGGGTCCCCTGGGGACAGGCCTGCCTGCCCGTACATATGGGAACCGCCATGTCACTAGAGGAGTGACCTCTGGTTCGTTCTTCGTTGCCATTAGGAGAGCTCTGCTGGGGTATTGAAGAAAACGCTTCAGTGTGTGGGCTCTTGTCTTTGTGATAAGAGTTTTTGTCCCGTAGTAATTAGGCAGAGCTCTAGTTTACTTCTAAAACATGATTAACTCCTTGGGAAAGGAAGGGGGAAAATGGAGCACTGTTATTTAAGATGGGTACCCTGGGGGAACAAAGAAGAGGCTTTTCACATTGTTGTGCCTCCTAATTAGGCCAAGCCAAGGTTGCTGTGTGCTGGTCCAGAGGCAGCTCCCTGCCTGGTGGGAGAATAGGGGCACAGGAGTGACAGATTGGAGCTGACGTGGGAAGGACGTGGGGCCAGAAAGAGTTTAGGACTTTTTAAGGCCAAATCTTCTGGCCTTGCCTCCTGTCCCATCTCTGAAGGGCCGTAGGGGAGCAAAGGGAGCTCAGACCCCACGCCCTGCCCTGTGGTTCCCGACATATAAAGAGTTTTCCTCACCCAGAGTCCCTAAGAAGGGGCCGGCTTGCTTCATGCCTCATAACTCTCCCTATTGCTTGAATTGTTTGGAGTGAACATGTGTTATTTATATAATCATAAAAACATAAAGCTACATTCCTACTGCAGGGTGGGGAAAGAGAGAGGAAGCCAGTTTTTTGGTGAGACTGGCACATAAATAGTCCCATAATGCAGTCAAGTCAGCAGTAAGACTCCGAAGTGCTTGTGGGATTATGATACTTGAAAAGGCCCCTCCAGATTCTGAGCAGGGCTAATCCTTAGCTTGGTTATAGAATAGGAAGACTTTAGCATCCCCCCACACACACATCTTCCATTGAGGGCTCAGTGCCAGGCTGCGCTGGACCCCCCACAAAGGCCCCGGTCCAGACTGCCCAGCCCTGGGAACATCTCCTATTGGAAAGCTCTCTGACCCCTCTGACAGTCCCTGTTGGTCTGTGTCCTCTGCCTCAGTGTCCTGGGTTTCAGGCGATCTGATCTCCTGACTCATTCTGGAGAACGTGCTCTGCCTGGTGGTGCGTGTGGGTTAACCAGGGAGACTGCCTGAGGACACAGATCCCGTCCAAGTCAGTGACGCCGATGACTGTTTCAGAGCCTGACCACTCAGCGAGAGGAGGAAGATTTTGATGAGGAATCTTCTGACACCCCTCAAATCAGACCCCATAAGTGGCTGCCTGGTGGGCTCACTTGTTCTCCAACTTCTCTGGATAATAGTTCTGGGCCTGGGCAGCCAGGCTTTCCCTGCTTTCTTCAGTCTACTTGCTTGACCTGGGGCTAAATCACCTCATTGATTAAGTGGGGATAATAATAGTACTTACCTCATACGGTTGATATGAGGATTTCATGGCTTAAAACAGTGCCTGGCACATAGCAAGGGCTTAAGTAATAAATGTTAGCTCTTATCACTAGATTTTTCCAAGTCTGCCAAGAGTCCTGAAGTTCGAAATAGGCCCCAAATGGAAATCTGGTGGGTTCCCAAAGGATAGGATAGCTTTTAAACTCCTTCTAAATCTAATCTGGTTTCTCTCTTCTTACCAGGCTCTTTCTGAAGTCCTCCTCCAAATCCCCAGTTTTTAAAAATTATGTTAATCCGTGAGCCTGCTTCTGTGGTATAAAGGTATCTTAACTCTCGAATGATAGTTGGTTAGTGAGTCACTGTATGTTTACATACAGAGTAAGATTCAGACACAGACACATTAAAAACATTAAAAAAGCAAAAGCTTAAACTGACAGGTCCCTGGTTACGTCCTGACAACACCCATGTGAGCTATTGTGTCACGTTGCTGCTTTCCTCCATCTTCCTGAGCTTGTTGCAAAGACTCGTTCAAACGAGATTTAGCTTAAGCCTTAAAGGAAAGGATGGGAAGGGTACTATTGTCTCTGTTCCACCCTTAAACTCATCTGAAATCCTGCCTTGTGCTTCCTGCTTGTCCTTTGCCCTTTTTTTTCCACTGGAGACGGGCTTTAGGGAAATAAAAAGAATGCTGTGGTAACAGAGGGAATCAATGTGATCGTGCTCTGAAGAAAGAGTGTGTTGCTTTCCCACTAAAATAGTTTCTCCACCCATCAGAGCAGGGCCAGGGATGTGGTACATTACACAAACCAGTCCCACTTGACCAGCTGTTTTTGGATATCCCCGGCCCAAAATTCAGCCTCTTTACATAGAAACATGTTGCCTTCCTCGAATCGATTCCCACGAGACTGAAGAAAAGCCCGTGTGGCCCAAGCATGATGTAACAGGGATGTGTGCTTCAGAATTCGACACGCCCTCCGAGTTCCTGGCACCCCTTCACCATAATAATTGCCCAGGCGCAGCCTTCCTTCTGTGACCCTGGCAGGCAGGCGCTGCCTTGCCCTGGCCACACTTCCTCAGGCCGGGAGGGGAAGATCCAGCTCTGCTTCCCGCGGGCCTGTGGACAGTGCTGGGAAGTCAGGCCCGCCTCGCTGGCTGCTCTGGGAGCTAGCTTAGTGTTTCCGTCCGGATGGAGCTCCTGTGCATCTTGTTTTTCTGGTCTGTTTTCTACTCCTGCGTTAGGGTGGGGAAAGAGAATGGCTCCCAGTCACTTCACACTGCTCTTGACAGTGTTTGGTTGGTTTGGTTGGAGCTAAATTGAAATTTCCAAGTTCATATGACAATGAAGCCACATACTTGTTCATATGTGCTTATTTGAAAGTTAAAATCAATGCTACTTACATTAACTTTTGATTTTAAAAAAGTTTACACGTAGTAATGATGGTGTGACCTCAGTAATGGTACAGTCAGTTCTTCTTCCTTTGGCAGCACCCAGTGGGATGAACAAATGTATCAGTGACGTGTCAGCAATGGTTAGACATCTCGTTGGAGACCTCTGTGGACAGTGCCCCAGCCTACGTGTGACATTGTACATTAGCCCCACACAGACACTCTTACACGGGCAGCAAGGAGAAGCAGTTAGGTCAGTGAACTCTCTGGCCGTCAAGCGGGGGGAAGTCACTGGCCTTCCTCATTTTCACTTCTCCACCACCGTGGGAGGAAACCAACATTTCCTAGGCTCTTATGAAGGGTCACAATTTTCATTCATGCCATTTATCTCATTCATTCTCAGAATAAGCCTATGGGGGTGGTATTATTGTGCTCATTTTAGAGATGAGGAAAGGGATGCTTACAGAGGGGAGTGCATTCAAAATCCAACAGCCCAGACTTGAAGCCATCATGATAGGACATGCGTCCTACATTTCGTAAAGAGGATGATGATACTTGCCCCGAGACGCCTTTTCTTGGCCCCCCATAAGAATGATTGCATGACAGTTAACACTAGATTGCGCGCCCTTGAGAGGTGTTACTGGTGTATATAGTTCTCGTATGTGTGAGGTGTGATGTTTGTGTATGTGACTGACCCTCAAAGCTCGCCTTCTGGTAATGCCACCGAATCACTGACTGGTTCTAGATGAAAGACCAAGAGCTCAAAAAGGGGGCCTCCTCATTACTGTGGATGTTTTGACCATTTATGTTGCTCTCCATCCCTTTTCATGATCTTTGTGAAATTATTGCAGTTTAATAAAAAAATAATATTATCCCCAAAAGGCAAAATGATTGAGAGTCTCTTTGATTCTCAACACGTTTGAACAAAATATTGGAAAACAGGAAGTGATTGAGGATGGAAAAGATCTAACAGGAAACTGTCAATCAAACTGCCTTCAGTGTAGTGCAGAGGTAGGACTCTTCCGAGATTTCCTCAGGACTTGGAAGTACCAGACATCACAGGAGGCGGAGAAGATGAAACCAACAGATTAGTTGAAAATTGTGTATGAAATGTATAGAGTGGTTAGATTCCTCTTTCTCACCCTGGATAGCCAGGTAACACATCTCCAACCCAGGCTGAAGGCCAAAATTTATCTCTGGAAAAAATGAATTAGAGAAATTTCAGACTTGGGACTCCAAACAAAGTGGAGGACAAGGGGAAGCATTGGCTAAAACGAGGACCACATCTGCCAGACGGTGAATCCAAAGCCCCTGTCTCAGCCCTGCTTCTAGAACTAGAACACAGCAACTGGACTGGAAACCGGAAAGCTCTCTTCTGTTCGTGTCTGCCCGCCTCTGAGGAGGCATCTTTGTGTGTTGACATGACCTCTCTCCAGCGGTCCTAACCACCTGACAAGTGCTGTCCGTGTACACAGTGCTTCTGATCACATTTTTAGAGAAAGATCTATTTTATCATTTAAATATGTCTGAACAGTCATCAGACTGTGTTCACACCAAAGAGAAAACAAAAGAACCATGAGGAATTAGAGGCAAAGCAAGATTCAGAAAAAACGTAACCTATAATCAGTATCCTCAGAGAGTTAAAGGTGATATAAAAACAAGATTAGGTTATGCTGAATTAGAAATAGTCACAAGACAATAAAGAGCTCCTGGAAATTAAAAATATGACAGCAGGCATAAATTCAGTTAAAGTGACGGAAGATAATACAAAGTGGTGTTATTTGCTATTTTAAATTATATGTAAACAAACATCAAGTGGATTAAAAATAAAAAACAATCATCTTGGATTGAGAAATGTGTCGAGTAGAAAACAAAGGAGGCAGGGTCGAAGAGGGAGAGAGAACAAAGATGAATATTGAATCAAATTGTTTAAAAAATGCCTGGGGTACTCAACATACAGAATGGTAGAGTGAGATACAGAATCCGCACCTTCACGGGACAACTAGAACACTGACGGAAACTGTCATCCACTTTTTCAGGACTCTGAAAATCAACTAAAGGCTTACAACAATCTGAGGAATGGCTATTCAAGAAAAGCAGGTGAATCCCAGTAAGAACAAGATTTGTGGCATTTTAACTTTCCAGGATCCTGTTCTCCTCTCTCCAGCTGACTGTCTGGCCGCTGGGATGGCTTCGTAAGCTGACAGCATTGCAGCCACTGGAGCAGGCAGAACGGGCTTGGGACTTTCCAAAAGCCCCATCCCAGAGACCTGTCACTATTTGACCTGACTCAGAGCTTGGTCTGTGTGAACAGTCCTACCCACAGGGCATTTGCCAGAGATAATCAGTGGCAATTTCTTTCCATCATGGTTGCCTACGGCCTCATTACCAGGCAGGGCTAACAAGAGACTGAAAGCAACAGGAGCCATCAGCATTGGTTCTGCAGCCAGTGGTTAGAGAAGCATCAAGTGGTACCACCAGGCTCCTTCCCTGGGACCTACACCCAGCATTTTGGCATCAAGTTGCCATAGTTTTGAACTGTGTCTGCGAGCATCCAAGCTGTATCTTAGTTTATTTTGTGCATCCAGTAGCAAGATGTGTCCTAAGGTATCCGAGTAGCCTGTGAGAGTTCATAAAGGTGTTACACTTAGTGTGGAACTGGATGTATTAAGTATTTTGATCATGGTGAACAAAAGAAAGTCATTGTGTGTGCATGGGATTTTGAGTCTGGGAATGCTCATATTTTTCCCATATAAATTAATGGTCATTGCACCTTTATGCTATTTCAGCTTATGAAAAGGTTTCATGGAAATGATATACTTTTGGATAATGGGCAGGTCCTGTATCCAAATTGCCAGAACAAAGACTTTCAGTTAGAAAGCATAAGGATGGAAAAGCATAACATTCAAATGGTATCAAAAAGTGAGCTTGAGTGGCTATACTAATATCAGGCAGAACAGACTTTAACACAAAAATTATTACTGAAAAAAAGGACATTTTTATAATGATATAAGGGCGAATTCTTCAGGAAGACATAGCAATCATAAACATAGATGCAACGTCACGTTCTCCTGGATAGACTGCACAGGGTGGGGTAAAAGTAGGTTTCCAGAGGTGAGTACGTGAAACAGAGTTCCTTCTTGTATTATTTATTAGTTACTGTACTATTTTACATATGAACAACTGTAAACCTACTTTTCCTCCCCCCTGTATATTAGGCCACAAACAAGCCTCGATAAAATTAAAAGGATGAGGCCATGCAAACTTCTCTGATCATAATGGAATAAAATTATTAATTAATAACAAGGAAATTTGGGGAATTCTCATGCAAATCAAATACTCACTTCTAAATAAGCAGTAGGTCAAAGAAGAAATCACAGGGAAAATTAGAAAATACTTTGAGGAAATAAGGACAAAGCTACAACATATCAACTTTTATGTGATGCTGCTAAAGCAGTGCTGAGAGGGAGATTTATGGCTTAAATGTTTACATTAAAAAAGAATTTTCCCTTACTGGTCTGGCTCATTTGGGTGGATGCCATGCTGCAAAGTGAAAGGTTGCTGGTTTGATCCCCAGTCAGGGCACACGCCTGGGCTGCGGATTCGGTCTGTGGTCGGGGTGCTTGGGATAGGCAATTGGTCGATGATTCTGTCTCAGGTTGATGTTTGCCTCTCTCTTTCTTCCTCCCCCTCTCTCTAAAAATACATAAACTATTTTTTGAAGTATTTTATTACATGTAAATTATATCTCAATAAATCTGGTACTTCATTTAGAAATAATTAATGGCCTATATTCTTTGTAAAATTTGCATACCATCATATATGTGTAATCACTAAATTGTCTCTGATTTTAGTATAATTTGGGGAAAGTCACTCTTTCAAACCACACCTAAAGTTCACAGGGAAAAAAACCTCAACTTGATTTTGAAAATATATGAACAGATATGAAGCTTATGGTTAATTATATGCACGCTAATTTACTTAAAGGGAAATGCACCGATGTTTGCAATTTACTTTGAAATGCAACAACAGCAAAATAGGATGGGTTGCTGTGATAAGTGATAAATGACTTTATAAATGATAAAAACAAGTATAATAAAATTTTAATAGCAGAATCTACTGGATAAGTTTATGGGTATTCACGATAAAATTCTTTCAACATTGCTGAATGTTTCAAATTGTTCATAATAAAATGGGGGGAGGGAATACACTGAAAATGCCACTCTGACCGTGAACTGTTACTATCCCATGATTTACTGAGTTAATATCCCATCAATCTGAAGAAATTATTGTTTTCTTTAAGGACCCAGCTCTTTTAGTTTATATACTTTGGGAATCTGATGTATTATAGAAAAACATTTTAAAGCAATCACCAGATAGATATTATTTTAAAAAGCACAGTGATACGCTACTGAGGAATAAGATCTTACAGCCTCAGAGTTAAACTTTCTAGCAGAATCTTCCCAGGGTCTAGAATTATATTTCATTAGGGGTTCAGATCAGACTTAATTTCTGTCTCCAACTTGCATCGAAAGAGCTGGGAAGTAGGCCACATGTAGACAAACGAACCAATTCACGCCCACTGAACTCATTCCCCACCCTGTCATTGTCCCGCACTGTGTGCTTCTACAGGTCTCCCCTATGTTGAGAAGATGGTTTAGATGCCACTAAACTCATTCTCTACCCTCCCCTCATCATCTTGCAGAACTTTTCGTACTGAGGCTTCAGTATTCCATAGAGTGATTTTCCACATGATGAAGCAGATTTTAATCAGTATGATATCCAGATATGGACTGGGAGCTGGACTTCTGCCACCTTTCCCTCCAGCTCTTCTTAACACAATGACTAGGGAATTCCTTTGAGATCACGGGGTACACTTCAAGCCCCCCTGATCCTATGACCTCCTTCCAGCTGCAGAGATCTTCCTGTCTGGAGCATTTCCGGCCCTTCTGTCCCTTGGCTTGGAGAGTTCAGCTCAACCTGGGGAAGGGACAGAAGACTTGAGGTTATCAAAAGCCTGTGAATTATCTGATGCGAGACTGGCTGCTTTTTTGCCTCTCTGGCTTTCTTCCTGGGCTTCAAAGCAGCTGAGAAAACAACCTTTTTCTGAGTCTTGGACAAAAAGGAAAATCCCTGGCATGAAGGATTTCTGTCGCAGACAGTTGGCACAGTTAGAGGAAAGGTTTGTTTAGCTTAGCAGTGGGTTTCGTTAGCCCAGGCATCCAGCTGAAGTGGGATAGTAGGGTACCTGCTGCAGGACATTTCAAAGTCAGTGGGTTGCCTCTCTTGGCGTCAGCAGCACCCTTGCACGCAGATGAAAGTATTAGAAGCATTCAGCCAGGACATTGACACTGAATTCGTCAACAACCACATAATCTTGCTGATCATGGGTAGAGACTGAGACAGGGCTTTAAAAAAAATCAGCACGCTAGGAAATGATAGATGGATGAACCGACATAGTTCTGAACTATGCACCTCAATGGCTTCCTAGGTGTCTTAGCCGAATATCACACATAGTCTTGGGCTCTATATCCTGCAGCAGAGAGCAGGGATAGGAAGCACACCAGGCCTACCACCTGCCCCATTCTACTGCTTACACTGTCCGTCTGCCCTTCAGCACTGGCCAGTGTAAGAGTTGGGGTGGTGGGTGGGAAGGGGAAGGAAACAGCAGAGAGGAAGGGTTCATTACTGCTGTTAAAGGAAGCCTGACTGGCACAGGACCTAGAGGAGAGAAGTAGAAGGATTGGTGCCAGCTTACTGTCAGCACACGGCTGCCTACTCATGTCTGCTTTCCTGGGCCACAAAGGCGAAACTCACTTTTTCCTAAGTTTGGGGCTCTATTGCAAGAACTCACAGCAACTGCCAGAATGCTATAAAAGGAGCCTCTGGGACAGCCTTTGCCCAAAGTCTCTGACATCTTTGTGCTGCCTACTCCACACTGGCCTTCCTGGCCACCCATGGAGGGGAAGGGATAGGCTGGGTCAGTACAGATGAGGGTGACAGCCATACATTAAAAGGAGGACACAGGCTTTTTCCCTAGAAGGTGTCGCCATCATGAAGCAGGCCCAAGGTTCCTATGCCCAGCACTCTCTGTTCTATGGCTCCTTTTCCACTTTCTGAGTCTCTTGGAAGTGGGATTAGGCCAGGAAAAACATGTGATGCTATAGTGAGCTGAAACCGAAGACTTGACTTTGGACCAGCCCAAGCTGAGAACCTTGGCAGTGACAGACTGGGCAGCCTGCTCTTTTCTATGGCATCTTCTAAGTCCCCAACTTCGGGGAGAGGATGCCAGAGAAGTCCTCAAGGTGGGTATGAGTTAGAGCTGCTGAAAGTCACCAGCTGGTGCATCTATCCACTCACCCGTTTTTGCATTTCATAACTGAGCTTCTATTATGTTTATACCTCCATACTGGAGGTTGGTGGGACCAGAAGAAGCAGCAATGATGACGGTGATGGTCTCTGCCTTCATATACATGGTAGTGAACTCAGTGGAGAAAGCACTGGATTCAGTGGAAAAGCACTACTATTAGAGAGGTACAGATCAAGTATGATGGAATTCGGGAGAGATCACCTTAGGCTAGAGAAATCGGCATAAGCTTTCCGGAAGAGGTGACATTTGCAGGGGGTTCGAAGAGTAGGTAGGATTTGGACATCTAGAAACGAAAGGCAGAAGGAAGACTGACAATGTGGAAGTTCATAAACAGCCAAGGCAGCCTGCGCAGAGGCCCTGTCAAGTCCTTTTCTTTGTCTTCAATGTCGATGGTGCAAGGGGGACAGCACCCTGTTTGCCTCTTTGATTTCCGATCTCAGGGAAGTGGGTTGATGTGTGCGTGATGAACTCAGGCTGCTGTCATTCAGGCTGGGTAAAAGTATGGTCTATAGCACCAGGTGACCTGGGTTGGAATCCAGGCTTCACCACCCTCAAAGGTTGGTTGGGAGGACTACTGTGTGTTGGCTGTTGTCGTTTTTATCGTCATCATTGACACTGTGGGAACTCTGGAAGGCTGCCCCACCCACCCTGATCCCGTAGGACTTTCCGCCATTTTGGATTTATTATTCTCCATAGAGAGTCTTGTATTAAAATACAAACACACCTGAAAGGGTAACACTGGAAGCTTTAAATCAGCTTTTAGAGTGAAAGAAAATCACCCGAGAACTTATTTGCTCAGAGCAAAACAAGTACCTAAAGGGACGAACTTGAAAGGAGAAGAGGGTCGGCGAGGGGAGGCCGTGAGCCCCACAGGCCGACTTCTCCTTCCACGTTTGGTTCTGAGCACCCAGGCCTCTGCGTGCTCACTCGTACACTGGGAGGCGCCTTCACACATGCAGCCTGGGGTGAAGCGGAGAACAGTGAGGGGAATGCCCGTCAGTCATTTCAGGAGCCCACAGCCTGGACTGGGCTCTCTAGAAGGGAAAGGTGAGGAATCAGGGAAAATGCCCCTGACCCTCATAATCCTATCAAGAATTCAGAACATACATCTAAGAAATAAATTGAGGTCAAACAGATGGAAATCTTGATAAAGTGTGAATTCACACAGTGCAGATGGAATCCTCTTGGCCCGCAGTTGGTACTGAATAAATGTTTGTTGACGGAGGGATTGAGTGAATGAGCGAGTCGTTAGAGGCAAGCTGGTCTGATATGAAGGAAACGTTCAAGAAAAAACAATCTGGCTGTTTGCAGGAGGTGGAATTAACACCGCACAATGCCACACACCTGCCTGGCGGAGCTCTGAGCTTTCTGAGTCACATGTCTGCACTCATTCTTGCCCAACCACATATTTCCGTGAATCCTCAGAGAGTTTAAAGCCAATTTCACACACTGCACATGGGGTTCAGTGTGATAAAATGTTTTCACCAGGGCCCTTGAGTTTTACTGAGCAGCCAGGCCCTCCCTGCAGGGCCTTGTCTATTTGAAGAAGATAGAAGGACACTTGGCAACAGCCCAAGTCAGACAGTGACTAGAGCACCCCGCATTTATGGGATGATGGAACATCTGAAACGGAACAGGCCAAATGATCTGCTAGGAAGGGTTGTTTGCTTTGGACGAGGATAACTTATAGTTTGAAAGGCATAAATGCACAGGGCATGGAATATTGATTCCAGTCTGAAACAGGGAGGAGTCTATCTGTATTCATAAAGATACATGGCAAGCATCTCTTTTTCTGAAATCTGTTAGGCCAGAAAGCTTATTTAGCTTCCCTCCTCTGCTGCGTAACACCACAGAATGTCCAGATCTGAAAACCTGTGCTAAAAGCAATATGCGCCTGCACGTCAGGACTGTTACCACCGTGTCTGCATTGACGCGTTCATGCTCCTGGGTTGCCTTGGGTGTCTAACCACCCTGACAATCCTCCAGTTGTTCTGTCTGTCCGTTTCCCTTTTGGCGCTTGGGCTCTAATCAAAATGCATTGTACCCAGGAAGGTTTGCTGCATGAGGAGCAGGGCAGAATCATCACTGCCTTGTTTTAGATGCTCTCTTCATTGATGTAGCCTGAGACCACACTAGATATTTGTGAAGCATATCTCACAGCCGACTTGTATTGAACTTTAGTTAACACTCCTAATCCATTTTCTGAATGTTAAATCTTATCTCCCCATTCTATAACCAGTAGAATGTAACCAGAATCCTAAACAATTTGTAGGATTTGTCCCAATATCCTAACCAAATTAAAATTTGTTTTGATATTATGATTATCTAATCTATTAACTCTTTCTCTGTGTTTTTCATCTTCTATTGCCAGAGTCAGCCTCCCATTCATGGGTTTAGTTATACAACCCACAAGTTCAAATGTCAGCTTTTCAGTGAGGTCTTCTCTTAACTACTCTATTTAAAATTGACCCAATGCACTTCCTATATTTTTCTCTATATATAATCATATAGGTTTATAATAATCATGCATGATTCCAATCATGTATGATTGTATAATAATCATACAATTCTAATCATGTATGATTATGTAATCATCTAACACATTTAATCTACCATACCATATATTTTACTTATTTTGTTTATTATTTCTTTTGCCACCTTTAGAATATAAGCTCTATTAGGGTAGCAGTTGTCATCAGTTCTGTTCCCTGTTGGATCCCACACTTGTGCGGATGTGGTTGGATGCATCGGCATTTAGCCAGGTCAGTAAGAATGCTGAGCGTGACAGAACCAAGGCCGTATTGCAGTGCATTCTACCAGAGGTGGCTGCCCCTCGCCAGATTGCTATTGATCTATCAACCTGGAAGTTCCCTCCCCCAAAAGAAAAGGGGATTCATCTGTCATAACTGCTTACTTCCTTTTCCTAACTGCACATAAATCCTCCTTTCGATGACCCATTTTAAACCCTGCGCGAGAAGGGCACGGCATTCATCAGTGGCCTGTCCAAACCCCTTGCTTCTGTGGAAAGGAGGTCCTTCCACCAGTGAGGTCCCTCCAGGTGAGGTCTGAGGTCCTCCTGGCCAGGGCACCGCCCTCGCTCACAGAGTGGGCATGTGCTCCTTGGGTGTGGAAGCAGTCAGATATTGGCGGCGGCACCACTGAGCTGGAAGGCTTAGGCCCAGATGCCATTGCTGTGTTGCACTGAAATAGCACATCCTTTTTCTCCCCTGAGCTTTAATTTTGCAGTGTATAAAATAAAAATGGTAATACAATTTTTAAAAATACATTATGATACTTTGTTGATTATTATTTATGTCTACCCTTTTGATTTCATATCCAATTGCTTCATGTAGACATTAAACATCTAAAGTTTTGGATGTGTTTGGTTTATTTCTATTGCTCTTTGATTTAAAGGATTTCTGTTGCTTTTATCCATCTCATTTCCCCTCATTCTTTCTAACACAGCTGTGGTGTAGGCCCTTGTCACCTCACCCCTGAATTGTCACGAGCTACCGAAGTGGCTTCTGGACCCCCATCTCTCATTTCTTCATCTCAGGCTCTTTGGTCCAGCTAATTTCCTAGAACTTGGCTACTCAGAATGGACCACTGCATCAGCACCTCCTGGGAACTTGTTAAAATGCAGACTTTCAGACCCCACCGAAAACCTACCAAATCAGAATCTGCATGTTAACAAGGCCCACGGCGCTTCACGCCACTTTAAAGCCCGAGAAGCTCTGCCCTCTCTTCTGCCATAGCTTTCCCGTAAGCGGGGGCTTCCACAGACTCCACAGTGAACCACCCCACACTGTCTGTGTCATAAAGGCTCTGCTTTAAAGGTGAGATTTTTTTGACATGAAGATGTAAACGCCCCTACCTATTCACTGATCCTGAGAATGATGAGCTAGTTTATCGAGATAACTAGTAAGCAAGTGTGAAAATTATTGAGACTCACCTTGACTTAAATCCTTGTGGGAAACCAAAAATATTGGTTTCTGAGGAGTGGGAGTTAGGGAGTTCTTGGGAAGCGTATATGATGAGTTGGTTGGACATATTCTTGTTAGTTGGACATAATAACAGACATTTTGTATACTTAATGTAATACTCCCAATCATGCCATTGAGATGGGTAGTATCATCCCCATTTTACATGTGAGGAAGCTGAGGCCCAGAAAAGCTAAGTTGTGCATAGCCACAGTATTGGTCAGAATTCATGCTACACCGCAGTAACAAAGACATCCAGAACACAGTGGTTCCAACAAGTGGCTCTGTCCTGAGGTAGACAGGTGACCCCAGGTGGGAGGCACTGATGCCTTATGAGGTCCCCCAGCTTCCTTCTCCTGTGCCGCTTTGTCATTCCCCAGGATGTCCACATCCATGTGGTTGAATCCAGTTCCTGGTCTCAGAAAAGGGGAAAGGGAAAGTGAAGAGCATGCCATTTTCTTATGAAAATGTAATCCAGAAGTTCCACCTGCCACTTACACTCACGTTGCATGGTCATGTGGCCACCCTAGTTGCAAAAGAGGCAGAGGAGTGTTGGAACTTGAGGGGTTATTCACTAAAAGGAAGAAGGGGGTGGCTAAGAGGCGGGAATTATAAACCTTGCCATAGGCATCTTGATTCAAACTCCAGAATTAAAACCTGTGATCTTTTCACCGCATTATTCTACCATTTCTCATAGTTGACAGTCAGTAAATGTTCCACCATTTCTCATAGTTGACAGTCAGCAAATGTTTGCTGAATTGAGATCGACTGAGATATTACATGTGAGCCTTTTGGTTATTTGAAATTACTCTTCCTTCTTCCTTGCCTCCCGGATTACCAAAGTGGCTCTGCAACCAACGGTCACTATTTTCACTGATGTCCATCTGTAGAACAGGAGGCTGATATTCATCTTCCTTTAGGAGAAATGTTATAATAAAATGATGCCCTGGTCCTTACAAGTTCTGTAGAACTGTATGAGCTGTGATAATGAGTTAGTGGTAATGACCAAATGACTATCCCCTTTAAGGCAGGTATCTTTTTAGGAGAATGCCATTGCTCAAAATGGTTCCGGTGTTTCACGTTGGCTGGTCCATCAGTCAACTCTTGCTGCAGTGATGCTCCGTGACGACACCGGCATCTCAGGGGCCCATGGTAATGAGCATTTAACTGATGTGCACGTGGGTCTCCTGGGGTTGCCATTCAGGGTGGGCCTGGCTGGCCAGCTCTGCTCCACGTGACTCTTGTCCTTGTTCTGAGATAGCAGGTTAGCTTGTATACATATTTTTTTCCGACAGTAGCAGAAGCATAAGAGAATAAGTGGAGTTATATTGGGCTTCCTGAGGCCTAGGCTGAGAACTGGCACAACCTATTAGCCAAAACATGTCATGTGTCCAAACCCACAGTCAAGGGGCATGAGAAACACACTGCGCCTTAACTAAAAGGAAATGCAGTCGCACAGCAACAGGTAGGAATACGGACTTAGTGAAGAGTTGGGGCCAACAAAGCAACCTACCGTGGCTTTGCCTTTAGCAAATTATTTCGAATATCCACAGTGATGGTAAATCTTCACCTCTTAAGGGAACTTTGAAAAAAAAATTTTTGTAAAATAGCCAAGTTTATGAATAAAATTAGGCTAGGTTTATCATTGGGCAGAGAGATAACTGTTTAAGCATGTGACAAAAATAATAAAATTTATTTCTAGAAAAACTGGTTTAAGAACATGGCACTTGGAGGCAGAACAGTCGGAATAAATATATGGCCTTCCAAGGTAATCCAGTGATTGACTGAATAACCCTCATCTGGTTCTGAAATAATTTTTTACAAAACAAGCCCTATGGTTTGTAGTCACATGGGGCCAGTTTGTCTCAGCGTGGGAAGGAGGCTGAATGGGGCCTCATCCTGATATCCCCTTGGGCTGACCCTGGCCACATGTGCTTGATCTGCAGATTCTTGTCGCCAAGTCCCCTCTGGCCCCCTTCACCTCATTTGTCTACAGCATCAGGAAGGAAGGCCTGGTTCTTCAAGGTAAGACCCTTTTGGATTAAGCCTTTTCTTTAAGCTGATTGTGCTCAGGGCTGCCTGTGGCTGGTGGTGATTACTGCTATGCTCCTCATTGAAACTACTCCGGGACAGAATCAAAGGCCAAGGGGAATGGGCCCGTGGTGTGTGTCCTGATGAGAGGAGAGAAATTGGCAGTTGTGGCAAGAATGTGACAGAAGGTAGTGGTGCGTCTCAGAGAGAACACAGAATTTTCTAACCAGGTGAAATGACCAAAGAATGAGGGTCACACCAAGCAAGCCAGGAACTGCCACTGCCCCAGTCCCCATGGCAGATCTTGTGGCATGAGGAAGCGGGTGGTAAGTCTCTGACCCAGGTGGAGGATGCCACACCACCGCAGAGCCCTCTTGCTCAGCAGACCACGGAGCCGTGTGCCCGGCAGCCTGGGGGCACTTTGTCCGGCTCCACAAGCACTCCTTCCTCAGCCTCTTCCTGGGACTCCATTCTTTTCCTGTGCTCACATCCTAGCTGGGGACCAGGCCTTGCTGACCTGCACCTTAGGACATGGGTCTGGGGCTTGGAAGGAGCTGAGTGAGGCCTGGCCCGTAGTGAAGTAGCCCGTAACTCACTGATCCGCGGCGGTGGTTCACTCCCAGACGCCGGGTCCTCTGCTAGGGAGGAAAGGCGGCCAACTGCAAGTCTGTCCAGAAAACAGTGAACATGAGATCAGTTCAAACGCCATTGAACTTAGCCCACAGGCTCTGATGTCCCAGACTCCTGGGTCACTTGAGAAGCTTCCCCCCAGAAACACTCAGGATGTACATCTGTCCCCCGATGTCAGGCGGGAGGTTCCATCCAGAGATACAGGTGAGCACAGAGCCTGAAACACAGAGGGCCATGTTGTCATTGCTGCCCTGGGAGCAGTATCTACCCTTAAGGATCCTGTGAGTTGAGTATTTTTCTCAGGTCTGTGAAACAGGGTGAGTACTTATAATCTCCCCAGGGAGACCCATCGCACTGCAGAGATCTAGCAGGAGTTTTGTGGGGCAGGCTGGAGAGCTCATGCTTTTCTGACCGAGGAACAGGCGGCAGCCTTCCCTTTCCTTCTCCTTCTAAGATGTCCCCTTCAAGATGGACCCGCAAAGCGGTGTATTTGTTTGGTGCAGCTGAGCTCCACAGCAGGGACTCGGGTCCAGGGAAATTTGGGGTAAGAACTACTGACCTTTGCCTCTTAGCCTTTGACTTGTGCTATCCAAGTTCCTTGGTAAATATTTTTTTTACAATTGCAAATATTGTTTTCTGACAAAGAAGCAGAGATTTTAAGACCAGATTAAGCAAAGCAAACAGCAGGCCCCTTTGTCACACACTTTCGGAGGGGGCATAACCAACAAGCAATCAGGAGGCTGCAGTTTTATTTACTCAGGGCGCAGTGCGGCCTGGGGTCCTCATTTTTACAGCCTTTCTGAAAAGATTAGAAGTCTACTAAATAGCAAATTTAGACAAAGACTTCAAGAAATTCTATGGAAGATTATAGGACAATTTTAGGCAGGGAAGAGCCAGTTCTACCCAGGAAGCTTATATTGAAAGTCTTGGCATTTTGGGAAACAGCATCTCTAAGCGGGGTCTGGTTGGGGTCGCTTTGAGGATAGTGTCCGTGGAAGCGACACGCACAGGGCTGCCCCTCTGACACTCACCGCTGAGGTCGTGACTTTGACAGCAAAGAGGAAGTTGTTAGAGAAAGTGAAGACTGGAATCACCATCAATGGGTCGAATTTTAAAAACAACCAAGAAAGCCTATCAGAAAAAGCTGGAGAGCAGGGGCGGGGGGAGGGGGGGCATGGGTTACTGAAGGAGGCTGACCTGGAGCAGCGTGTCCAGGAGAGAAAAAATTTCAGGAAAGCGGCCAATGATCCAAGAACCCAAGGAATATATAGAAATGTCTGAGAGACTGCGGAGCCTCCCCTGGTCACCTTGAAGGCTGTTTTTCCGTCCCACTCCCTCAAGCTACACCTCTGTCTCCGAAGTTTTCCAAGGTTTTCCGAGGCAGCGAAAACCCTCTGCCCCCATCAGCAATGCCACCAAACACAGACCTCGGGGCAGGCCCTTTCCTCCAGCCCTGTGCTCCCAAGACTTCAGGAAAACCAAAAGAAGCTGTGACCCTTAGGAAAAATGATGGCCCCTCCTTTATTGGAGAGACTCCCCCACCCCGGGATTTCTGTTCCAGCTCTTGTATGACCTTAAGAAAATCCCTGTCATACTATTTTTGTCAGCTGGAAAATACAATGTTGACCCTGTTTCAGTCATTTGCAAATTTGTCACAAACCATTGGTGGGTGAGAAAATGAAATGAATGAGTCACAACCAGCGTATTGTATTGTTTCATGAAATATTTGTTGTGCGACTGTGTGTGTGAGCATTTTGAATTTCTGTGTGGAGGTTGCGATGCCAATGTTTTTCTTACTTGGACTGTTGTCCTCTAAAGGCCTCTCCAGCGTCAGCTGTGTCCGATTCTCCTAGGAGGCGGTGTGCTTTCCACCCCCTCAGCCCAGGAGAGTATATCCTTGAGATCTCTACACACAGGAACATAAGAGCCTATTTTTGCCCCCACTCTTACCAGATGACTGAACTAAAAAACACCTGCACATTTCCCCAGGTGTAAAAAAACCTTTGATCCCTGGGTAGTGACCTTGGAAAGGGACCAGCAGTCCAGGCCAATGAGCTCTTCTGATGGGAGGGGTCGTTCTGGCATGAGAACCCTGGTTGGCACAGGGGTTGGTACCTGGAGCTGGAGCTGGGAGCAGTGTGCCTGAGAGGGGAGTGGGGGGGCGGGGGCAGGGAGGGGAAGGGCTGGGAGCGTGAGGGCAGCTCCTGTGGCACCTGCGGAAAGAGACGCTGCCAGCCCGCCACTTGTGGCTCCACATTCAGTCCTTGTAATGGAGCCAGCCTGGAGTGGTGGGAAAGAATAACCCAAACAGGCTGTCTTTTTTGAGGTGAAGGGGATGGGAGGAGACTATTAGTGAGTGCGGGAATGATCCCTCGGGGCCTTTGAACCCCTCAGAAGCCTCAGGATGCCTACTGGCCTGCTAACCAGGAAGTTTCATAATACCTGAGGAGCCCCTGAGTGCAAAGGCACAGGGAGGGAATAAAAAGTGAGGCCAGAATTCGATTTCCCACTCCACAGGCCCTTCCCCTCACTGGTTCTCAAGGATTAGGATGCTGGGAACAGCCGGCAACCGGGGGCCTGATACCCTTCCCACCCCTTTGTTCACTGGGACGGACAGACAATAAAACGGCAGGCTGGAGAGACTGGGGGGCTTGCTTAGAGATTTCTCAGGCTGCTTTTTGAAACACTTGAAGGAGCTGGTCCATGCTATTGTTGTAGTAAAATAGAGAGCGGAACTATTCTCCTTTTGCGGGGGGAAAAAAAAGAAAAAGGGAAAGAAAGAAAACCCACCCTCCCGGCATCTTCAGGAGGCCGCCTGGCTCAGGCCATTACCATGGTAATACCACTGTTTGCGTCTTCTTTGTTGGGAATCCTGGCCTCTCAGGGTTGGACCCAAGACCCTGGAAATACTAAGGCACCAAAGGCGAAGGAGCTCACAGCCACTAGCTTCTGACTGTTGGACTCTGCAAGGGACCGGGTCCCAGCAGAGGGCAGTTCAGTTTCTTTGTGCAACTGAAGTGGGAAAGGTGAAGGGGTGGGGGGGAGGTGCCCTTAATCCATTTTTCCTTTTGTCCCCAGAGTTTGCCATGAAAGCCCCAGAACCACAGAGCGGAAGAGCTTAGAGGTTTGGCTAGCTCAGAGTAAGGCTGAGGGATGCCAGGACCTGGTGGAGAGCGAAAAGCAGGAGTTGGCTTTGGAATGGGCTTTAATGGGGTGGACCCACAACCACGTGGCTGCAGAGGGAAGGGAGAATTCACGGACTCCAACCTGACTCCCATCTGCTCCACTCATGCCCATGATTTCCCCAGGAGTCCCAAACGTGCACCCAAAACACAGCTGGGACCCCTGGGCCTCTGCGTCATGGCCAGGAATAAAGATCCTGTCATTGAAAGCAGCCAGGCGGTGTGGCTGACGCTGCAGGAAGTGTAGGGAGAACTAGGGACCCAGCTCTCCGGGAGCCACCAGGCTTCCGTGGGGCTCATCGCAATCAAGGCCTGCCCTGCAGTCTGGTGAAGAAGCAGAGCCCAGAGAGGGGCTGGCCCGAGAGAACGGAGAGGTCGATTCAGGGAGCCCCTCCAGCTTGGCTGCCTTTCCTGCACTCCCCCTTTCTTCGGGAATCTAGGGAGCATTTGAAAAACAAAAGCCAGATTGTTGAGAACAGGACAGAATTCATGGCTTAGTGTCTCAGTAGGGCAGAATTGGTTTTTTATATTGTTTTTTAAAAAATCAGGATCAGGTATGACAGGTTGCCTTTGGATTCTGGTGTTGTCCTCTACTTAATTGGTTCGAATGAGCAGCATAGCCTTGGCGTGGAGATGGGGAACTTGAGGAGAGCCCAAGGGACCCCGAGGGAGATCCAGAGAAGGTGCTGAAAACAAAGCTAGTTTCCTGTTTTTCTAACCACCTTATAGGGACTTGGAAGAAACCAGAAACAAAGAAGTAAAACAATGATGTTCTAGGAGCTGGAAAGCTACGTGCCTCATCTTTCTTATAAAATCAAGAGTGGTTGTTTGATGGCCTTTTAAAGCATATTGGAAAAGACATTAATCTCCTCTATTTGTTCCCTTGTCACAAAGTTGGGTTAGTTTCTTCTACTCCATTTTCTTAGTCACTGGGCCAACTGGATGATTTATTGAAAAATTCTTTCTCCCCAAATACCACCCACCATCTGAGTTCGTCAGATTTCAGTCTGAATCAGTAACCCATCTGAGTGTTTTCTGCCCAGTGGACTCAAAGTGACCCAGAAGATCCTCAATGTATTTCCATCCAGGTATGTGGCAGTGTCTGCTGGGTCAACACCACCCACACACCTGGCACAGCCTGGCATTCTTGTGGGAGCCTGGGCGGAGAGCCTGGGATTCAGTGGGGCAGAGAGAGTGAACTTCTCCCCAAGAGGTCACAGAAGAGAGGGCAGAGCAGGCCTGTAACTTTGTCCCTGGGCTGCTAGGTGCCACTGCAGCCTCATAAAGCTCATCCAGGCCAGAGCATTGTCCTTAGCAGCTTCTGCAGGCGTCTTGGTGTGGAGCTTCCAGAGAAAATGAGGAAGGACTCTCATCTGCCCAGTCCTCTTCTCTTCTAACATTCAGTTCACACCCCCTCCCTCCATGACACCTTCCAATGCTAGCCCTCTGCTTTGTTCATTTTCTTTTCTATTTTTTTAGTCTGTCTTTTTAGCCTCAAATAGGGACTTGTTTTGAGAGCATCTCAGATTTGCATGAATGGTTTATTGTACACATCATTCCATAACTTGCTTTTGTCGCTCAACACTACGTTTCCGCAGTATGTTCATGTTACACATGGATCGTGTCCTTTCACTTTAATTGAGGTGTCCACATCCCCTGTTTGAATGTACCACATGCTATCTGGTATCTTCACACCGCTGTTTGAATGTACCCTGGCGTGGTATATTCCACATCTGGAATATTCCTGTGCTGATGGAAATTTCAATCATTTGTTAATGCAATGAATTCTCTTACACATGTTTCTTGGGATGCAGGTATGAGGGTTTTTCTGGGTATATATATATCAAAAGGTAGAAAGGCTGGTCAGAGGGTATGTAGTTGTCACTCTGGATGGCTAGGAGAGTAGCTAATTGTGGGAGTTCTGCTTCCCTGAGAAGGGAGCTAAACATCCAGTGACACATCCCTTTCAGAGGAGTCCAGTTGCAGCGATGAGGCCCCACGGTGCAGTAGTACGGACCCTGGGTCCGGGCTCACTCACTGTGTAATGTTGAAATGCCACAGAACTGTTATGTGTTAAAAATGCTGTCGGGATCCTCTTCAGCAGAGTCCAGAGTAGAAAAGTGGGGTATCACAGTCAATAGTGACACCACCAGTTGGCACCCAAAAACCTTGGTCCCCTACCCGAAACAGGGTCTGCCTCAAGCAGAAAGGTCAGGATGGTTTTGCTGTTACGTACTGTGCGGGAGATACTTGCACGCCTGCTGCCCGTGCTTATCGCACAAGGCGGGGTGTGAATTTGAGGCCAAAGTCAGAAACTAAACACTTTTTTTCCCCAAAATGTTTTTTCCCGTCTCCACAACTTTTTAAAACATGGAACAAAATGTTACTTGGAATAAGGTTATAGAGAAAATCTCTGTTCCAAGGCCTGGACTATAGTTCATCTGAACCCACACTCCTTGTTCAGGCCCTGGAAGCCATTTGGCTATCTTTGCAGAGCTAACAATTTGCATCTGCGAAGATGCCCAGGTACTAACACCAAAAGATGCTGAATCCATCCAGGTTGTGGATTTTCTTTGAAAACCTCTTCCAGGAGGACTCGGTGTTCTTTCTGGTATTTGACCTCAGCCGGATTTCAGGGAAGTCAGGTCAGCAGGTATGTGGTGAGCCCCTGCTCTTTACATCTCATGATGCTTTCCTAATCTAGTTATTTCCGGACAAAATAAGTGTAATCAAAGCCAAATTGTGACACGGAGTATTGAGGTCCAAAAATGGAATATGGAAGGACAGAGGGGAGACAGCCATTCCAGCCACAATGGCCAAGGAAGTCCCCTGAGAACATGTGGGACCGAGGCTGGCCGTCGGCCCCGAGGCTGGTGAAAGCGGCATTCCTTTGCCCTCCGACAGAGACCAGTTTCTTTCACAGATGTGGGGACACTGGGGAGTGCTGATCAGTGCCACGCTGACTAATGTGTTCTAAATGGATTGATTCGACAATAAGGGGAACGCAGAGTCCAGAGTTCAGATCCTGAACTTCACCATGACGTATAAATCACTTAGTCTCAGTACTTCATGTGTTTGGTCAGTGAAAAGGTGCTCATGATGAGAATCCAAGTCGCTTTGACTAGAAGGTGCTTTGCAAACCTTTAGGATAACGAAATGCTTCACAGCCAGAGCCTGGACAGGCTTGCGCACCGTGGGTTATTCATAGCACACGCAGGATCAGGACAGCCGTCACATGCCGCAGCTTAGCCGTGCAAAACTTTTGTTTCCTCACACACGCCCTGAGAACCAACAAGCACGGCGCGGCACTCACACAAGCTGACACGTAGAGGGGCTTTTGAAAAGTCCTCCTGTCTCCCGACCAGGCGTCTGTGTTTCTCTGCAACAAGCGTTGCCGAGGAACTACGAGCTCGCCCTGCACACTCAGCCCTTTCTCTCTTTTGACATCTTCCCAGCTCGACTGCTTGAGAACCTGGCCTTCCCTGGCCAGATGTTTACTGAATTCTGAAGGCCCCCCAAGGGCCCAAGTTCTTTTGTTGAGCTCCAAATCATTTCCCGCAGAGACCGACCGATGTCCTGAAGGAGCCCTTCAATAGGGAGGATAAATGGAGGCAGATGAAGACATGACCCCCTGAGGCTCGCCCACGTCCACGCTAACAAAGGGTCTGAGGCACAACCTTGTCAGGAGCATTTTGGTCAGCAGCGTCCCTTCGAGAGGCCAAGTCTCCCCCACCGGGCTGCTTTCAAAGGCTGCCCTCACAGTGGAAGTACTAGGCATTTGTTAAGGGCCGGGCTATGCTAGGTGTAGCACTCAACATCTAAATCATGGTCCCCTGCCTTTGTGAGGACTTCCTGGCTGCAGATGGCAGCTGGCTTTCTCAGGGGAAACCTGGGGGTAGAGGAGGAAGCCGGAGAGGGGCTCCAGCTTCTCAGGATGACCTCTTCCCACCCAGCCCAGAAAGACTCCCTTCTGTCTGCAGCCGTCAGCCGCCGGGCCTGAGCGGCGGGGCCTGAACGCACACCTGTGCCGTGCGGTAGACAGGGTCCGTGTAAGTGGACCACTGCTAGAAGGAAGGCTTTATCAAGACTGTGAAAAGTTCATGCATTTCATGACAGCAACATTTTGGGTTTGTCTTTTTTCAAACTTTCTTTCTCTCCCTCTTTTTTGTTTCCCCTTTAGGCCAACAGAGGCCATAAGGACACTATGACCTTTGTCTAGAGCTGATGGGGACGTGATTTGTGAAATGAAACAGAACTGTACTGCTCGGAAGAAGGAAACGGAAGCCACTGTAATGGGGATTAATTACTTGATTGCCGTTGAGATGGTAACAGATTTGCCCTCATACCACTGAGCCAGCCATCTCAGACCTCGCAGGGACAGTGAAGATGAAGACATCTTTGTTCGGGCCCCTAGATACGTGGGGCTCTGGGCTTTGCCGCCATGGGATGTCCACAGCCGTAATAATAATAATTTGCACTTATATAGCACCTTTCAACCAGGCACCTCAAAGCGGTTTAACCACGTTCATTAATTAAAGGCCACAATCCCCCTGGGGAGAGGAGGAGGATGACTAACAGGATTTGTAATTACAGGAGGGAATGTTTCCGAATAAAGTATTGTCCACCAGATAAAAAGAGGAGGTGTCTGAGACTCGGGGTCTCCAAAGAGTAACTGATTCAGAGATGAAATCATGGAAGATGGGCGGCTAGGGGCGGGCATGGGCTCGGGGGTCTGCTCTCCTGGCGGAGGGAGGTCGGTGGGCTCAGACTTCGCTGACAGGTTTGGATCCGACTGAGAAGCGGAACATGTGTGGTATGAGTGGCATTGCGAAGGTCATTAGTGGCACAACTATTGTGGTGTAAATTCAAGTTTCACTAATATATTGTGTATGGCCCTGCAGGACAAAGGGTGAGATTCTTGCAGTATTTAATACAGGATGAAATGATTTCTTTAGATTTAAAGCCCAAGCTGAGCCAGTCAATTAGCAAATAAATCAATTGGTGACCCATAGGATAATTTAGTCGTTTTCAGCACAACACCCAGCCTCCCCCTCCTGCTGCCATGAGGCTTCCCACCAAAGCTCCAGGACTGGTTTACTGCAGGCCTAGGGGCTTCGGCCCCTTCAAAACCAGGCATCAAATCTTCCCGGCCTTTGGCACTGGGACCTTCTTACGCAAGTTGTTAGTGACCCTAAGCTGTTCTCGATATAACCACTGTGTACCTGCTTCCCCTGCAGAGGTTTTTAATTACCTCGGAGACTAGAATCAAGTCTTGCCGTATCTTGTGTGTCCTACTTGTGCCCAGCACAGCGCTGGGCACAAGTAGGTGCAGACTGGCCAAGAATGGTTGAACAGCCAAGTCCGTGTAAACACTCAGCGTGCACTGAGCACATACGAGGTGCTAGGGTGAAGCCAGAAACAGCAGGACGTGAACATCATCCTTGAGAACTCTATTACCGGGAATGGAAAAGACTCACGTGCTATTAACAACAATATAATAAAGCGTAAAATCAAGTGACATGATAGATGCACATTCAGGCCACATGCTGCCAGGGCAAAAGAGGAAACACTTCACTGGGCTGCAGAGCGTCAGGGACGGTGTTCCTGGAGAGCAGGCGGTGCTGTGGGCACGGGCAGGTGAGAACGGTTGGGTGGACCTGGAAGAGGTGGGGGAGGCTGCCTTTCCAGACTGTGGTCCTTTGTCTCCCTCCGAGTGAGGTGCATTTTGAGAGCTTGTGGTCTTCAATAGGACATTTGTGAAAACCAAGCTAGGTTTTTGCAGCTGATTAAATGTAAATTTTCCATGAATTCTTATTACGTGAATTGGCTGATTTCAAACATCAAGGGAGTATTTGAGAAATTAGAAAAGTCATGTTGTTCGCTGTAACTATTCATTCCGTCTTTCTCCCCTTTCACTGTCCACCAAGAAAGAAAAGCTAAAGAATTCACATCTTAAAACAGGGCACTCAAAGGTGTCTGGAAAAGGTACAAGGAAAACATCTCCATCACAAATGTCAAAGATTAAATGGCTCCCTCCTTGAGACTTTTTTTTTTTTTTTTGACCTCTGTACACACTAAGACGGTGCTCTACACCCAGCAATTAACTAACCAATCGCAGTTCTCCTGCTCCAAGGCCCACCAGGGCATTTCACCACAAACCACACTGCCAGGACAGGGCCTGAGTGCTGTCTTCGCATCATGCCAATTCTTCCCTAGTGTTCTGCGTGTCTGACACACACTGTGTGCCTGAGCCAACATAATCTCCACACATACTGAGGATTTTTATCCTCCCTTCTTCCAGATAAGGAGCCAGGCAGGGAAAGTTCCGTCTCTTGCTAGAAAGTGATGGAATGTGGATTTATTTTTTTTTATAAAGATTTTGTCATTTTCAGAGAGAGGGGAAGGAAGGGAGAAAGAGAAGGAGAAAAACACCAGTAAGTTGCCTCTCAAACACCCGCAACGGGGCACAACCCAGGCATGTACCCTGAGAGGAAATCAAACCAGCAAGCTCCTGCTTTGCGGGACGATGCCCAACCCACTGAGCCACACAGGTCAGGGTGGAATGTGGATTTAAATCCTTGCAGTCTTGCTCCTTCCCCTCTCTCCTCACTCATGTCGTACCTCTGTTCATATCTGTTACAACCTCATTTGGTGATCTGCAACTCACTGAAGTACTCGGCACAGTGCTATGCGCATAACAGGAACTCAGTGAGTATTTTCCCAGTGAAAGAATCACCCGAGCAGCACTAGTGTTCCATGCTGCGCCAGGAGACACTGCAGAAACTTCTGGGCGGTGGTGCCGGGTACATGGTAGAGGCCCCTTCACTGCCTTCTTCCCTCTTCATTATTAAAGATAAGGACAGATGTGTAAGAAAGTTGCCCCAGGGAATGTTCACAAGAAAGAAGACACAGGCCGTATTCATGAGCTGAGAGTCTGCCACGCTGGTACCACCCAAGAGATGCTAGCAAAGTTCCTTGTATCATTAATTACTTTTATTGAACTTGGATGCAATGCAGTGCTTTTTTTCTCAGTGTGTGTGTACATACACACACATGCGACAAAGTCCAACTTTGTCTGCCCAGGTGTGCTGGCATCCTCGCTGCTCTGTGCACGTGCCTCAGTCCTGGTGAGGCTTTGGAAGCATGTGGTCCCTGTCCGCCCACAGAGCGCACATTTCTGGATTAACCCAGAAGTGCTTGGCTCTATGCATAGTGTCGTGTATGTTATAAGTTGTAAGCAAAGTTCCTGCTCAGAGACAAGATTGTAAAAGTTTGGCCGGCAAACCCAGACTTGCCAAATGATAGTGCTGGAGACGGGGAATGAGGGTTAGGTCATGGGAGCGAGGGTAATGAAGGCAAGAGGAAGTGCAAAATATGAGATTATGACCTAAAAACTCTGGTATGGAAACCACTTGGGGTGTCATTTATTTTTCTGAGCTTTCGTTTTAATATCATCACCGTCACTGTCATCCCATGGCTGTGAAAGGGCCTTCTTTATTCCACTACAGAACTCAGCAGAGACCCCTTTTGTTCACACGGAAGGCGGACGCCCATCACACCTCCCAGAAGGATACTCTCAGTGTTGGAGAGAGTCCGTTTCCTACTTCCCTAAATTTCACTGAGGATGGGTTTCAGATGGAGCACAAGTTCTCCAGAACTCCAGAGAGATGTGGGAGGAGAGAAGACCAATGCATAGTGGGCGTATGTCAGGACAGACTTCAGCTTAAACAAACAACCTCCGAATTCTCAGTGACTTAAAGTCTCCAGGCTGCTGTCCTCCGTGTGGTGACGCAGGATTCCATCTCAGCAGCGACAAGCACTTCTGCAGTGGTGGGGGTGGGGGAGGTGGGGAGGCGGGAGAGCTTGTGCACGGGCACTTAGAGGAACAGCTCCCATCCCTTCTCTCGCAGCCGGGTAGTCATGGCCACTCCCAGCTCCAAGGAGGTGGGAAGTCCAGACTCCCGCTCCACCCCCGTACTCTGAAGGGAAGGAGAACTGGGTATTAACGGACACTTGGAATGTCTGCTACATACTGCCAGAGCCAGCAGGCTGGCCAGTGTCCCCTTTCACATTCCCTCCTGTCCCTTGGACTAGTGGGCATATATCGAAGACCGATGGGGGAATGTTGAGAAGGGAAGACCAAACAGTTTTGCAGCCCCTTTTAGTCTCCTGGGGACCTTTCTGAAAAAGAGGAGGCAGGGAGAACCAGTCCCCTGTGGGTGCCTTTCCCATGGAGCTACCGGATGCTGGTTATGTCTGGGAAGAGTGATGGGTTAGAGAGAGCCATGGCCTGATTGCAGTCATGCATCTATGGTGGAACAGCTTGGTTTGAGTCACCCAGAACCATCGTGCTCTGTGTGAAAAGGCCTCTGGAAATGCGCCCTTCCGCCTCCATTCCTCCCCTGTTACCAGACATGATTCAAGTTCCCTCCAAGCCCTGTGACTTTTCCAGAAAGCAGCTCTCCCAGGGGCAGAGAGAGAAAAAAAAAACTTTCCCTTATTATTCTTCTAATAATGAATTCCTGCTCTAAGTGGGCCGCTCCCATGTGTTTTCAGTCAAGTGTTGATGGCAGCCTTGCCGGGGGACATTTCCAAGAGGCCGTGGACGTGATAGATGAGGGCTCGTATTGACAAGAGCTGCTCTCAGTTTTCCTTCCAGTCTAGCCCTCCCAAGGCCTGAAATCGGAGATGAGAAATGATTCACGAGATCCTGTTGGTGAACAAACATGGCTGCCACACCTCTTCGCTGCTTTTAACTAAGTAAAAAGCCATGGTTTCATCGCTTCCGTCTAAGAGATTTGTAGACCTGGACCTGCGGCCAGACCAGTTCTTTGTAGGCGCCAAGACCTCCTGTCTTTGGGACTCAAGCAGGGTCCAGGCCCACCCTGATATCATAAGAACAAAGGGAGACATGAGGTCACACTGTTTCCTGCCTCAAGCCTAATCTCAAGTCCACAAGGTGCTTCCAAGTAAACACTGGTGGGAGGCCATGTTTGCTGTGGGATCCCACCCACTCGTTCTCCCCAAAGCAAATATCTTCAGATAATAATTCAGCTTCAAATTACCTACATGGAACTTGTACAAACTCTTAGTAGTAGTGGACAGGCTCTTCTCATGGAGAAGAATCTCAGGTAAAAAGGGACAGGTGCTGTTAAGGAGAGAGGTGGCCTGGGATTAGAAAGCCTTTGCAAGCAGAAGCAGCGCTGGGGATTCATTACCTTGGAGTCTCTGCTTCTCTCTGCATTCCTACCCAAGGCTACTCCCTCTCCCAGCAGGCGTGCATTACAGACTGTAACTCTCTGCTCACTCAGAACTTCAACATGCTCGTGGCTCATCTTGAGCTTCTCTCTTTATCTGGCAGCCTTTCAACTTAAGTTCCCATTGGCTGTTTTCCTTGGTATTTCCTAGTTAAAATTCCTAAGACAGAATCTCATTGGCCAGGGCTCATCTTACTGTTTTGTCTCAGGTAACGTCATTGGTCACTAGCCAGCCAGTTACTTGTGGGAGCTGAAAGCGTGACTGCCTAGTAGCAGTGGAGGTGGGCAAGGGGGCTCTCCCAGAAGGGGCCATGAGAGGAGGCACCAGTGGTGAGCTGCAGCACCCTCTGTGTGCTTGACTGGATTGCTGCAAGGACACTCATTCTCTCTCTTGCTTCTTCCTCCCCTTCTTATCACTGCAGTCCTGATCCCCATTGTCACAGCCCAGTCCCCATTACTGCTCATCCCCACCCCCAACTGCATTTTCCTGCTCCTTGCCTTGTTGAAGAGCCCAAATAGAATGAGTGAGTGGGAAGAAAGAGCTCTTAACATCAGTGAGTAGAAGGGAGGCTGGGGAAGGTGTGGTATGGAAGAAGGGATGGAAATGAAATCCTTTTTTTGGCTAAAGAAGATCCCATTCTCATCATGGGATCCAAGTACCTTTCCTCTTTCTTCCAATCTTTGGAACAATGTCCCTTCTCCCCAAATTAGAAATCAGCAGAAGCAAGAGAAGCTTCACCGAGGGACCCTGACTGACCACAGCGGGAAGATACTCTCGTCCACTCCTCCCCGAGACCTTCCTTGACTCCTGTGGGTCTGGAATGGTCCCCATTCCAGATCCTGGCCTTCCCCCAAGCCCCTACCCTCGGGCCTCATGGATCCCTGGGTACAGATCCTGGGAAAACAAGTCCCAAGCAATTTACCATCAAACTAAGGTTTAGAACACAAGTGAAGGCCCCTGTTTAGATAAGGTCTTTGCCAACTGTGCTCTCCGAAGATGCCCAAAGGTCTCTGTTGGCAGTTCTCACAAATGTTCATGTTTTTTAGAGGGCTGGTCATGTGCGCGGTGTTTCGCTGTCTCAACTGAATTAGAGAAGCTTTGTCTGAATTCATACATCAATGAGAGGACTGGGGGACAAGCTGGATTACAATGCTGGACTTTACCTTCTGTTCATTAGAGAGCATTGCATCTATATCTCATCAGATGGTTAAAAGGCCAGCCCGACCCAGTTGAGATTTCAGTATTTCTGTAGTCTTTTGAGTGGACATGAGGCTGGAAGTGAATTAGAGGCAAATCTAAACAACCCTGTGTTTCTCTGCTCTTTCTGAAACTCCAAGTCTGCCAGTATTGATTAAATCACTGGTCAACCCTTGTCCTATGACTTTTATCTACCCACTAGATTTGCAGTTCCCCTACGATGGCAGAAAAGGCAGTTCTGATGGTATTTCTACACCTGCTGCTGTGGGATTCTAGAGCCAGTGGTTCTGGACCACTTCCAGGTTTCTGCTCCTTCCATTTAGAATCTCAGGTTGAAGTTTGTTGCCATTGGCTGTCCCTGGGATCTGAGAATCCATCTGGGGTTTGTCTAGCCTCTCTTCCAACACCATCACCCCAACTCTTGAGTCATTACCATTTCAACATCTTAAAAGTTGATGCAGAGATGAAGCAGAAGCCAGGTTGGCGTTCTCCCAGTTCTTCAGGCCCCTCTGGGGTTAATCAGCAACCACCTATCTTCGTGTTAATAACATAAGCCTCTCTAACTAGAACACCTGGAGGAAACTCATAGGACGGCTTAAGATGAAGCCAATTTTGCAGTAATTATTTTCACCATCACTCTGTTTTAAGCTGGACTCAGACTTTCCAGTCAAAACAGCTTGCTAAACCCAACCAAGTGTGAACCTGGAGCTCTCAATGTTCCTTATGCCTTGAACTTCAGGCAGCGTCTCCCTACTTCAGGTACACGGGGTTTAATGAAATGTCCGGAGGGTGTCTCACTGGGGAATTCTTCAGTGGTATCTTCCCAGCTCTTCCCACCACCCCCACCCCCGCCCCCGCTCCCAGCCCATCCTGCTGGTGGTGTTCACACCACCGGAGAAATAAACAATCTTCTTAACTAGAATTGCTGACAACTTCTCTCAGTACCTAGCCCCAATGGGTTTGAGTGTCAGGTGATTGCCTATTCGGGGGAAAGGAGATAGGGCTTGGGGAGGTGGAAATGGTGGGTGGGGGACACATGGAAAACAGTTCCCTGATGTATTAATCTGCTAAAGCTGCCATAACAGAATACCACAGAACAGCCTAAACAACAGAAAGCTATTTTCTCATAGTTCTGGAGGCTGGAAGTCCAAGATCAAGGGGCAAATGGGTTTGGTTTCTCCTGAAACCTTTCTCCTTGATTTGCAGATACCTTCTCGCCATGTCCTCCCCTGCCGCCCTTTCTGTGTGCACACTCCCGGCGTCTCTTCCACTTGGAAGGTTGCCGGTCTCACTGGATTAGGGCCCCACCTTTATGACCCCATTTAATCTTAATTACCTTCTTCTAAAGACCCTGTCTCCAAATGCAGCCATATCGAGGGTTGGGGCTTTAGTCTATGGATGGTGGGGTGGGGGATTCAATTCAGTCCACAACACCTGCCATAACTCTCTTTTTCTCAGCAGCTCATCTCCTGTCTTCCCACGCTGCCCTTCTAACTCTGAGTGGGAGAAAAGTAGCTACTGTTCAAGAAATGGCAGGTGTGACTCCGCAGTCAGTTTGAGAATGGCTAAGCGAGGTGGGGAGGGTGGCTGAGACAGAGTGAAAAGTGGATGGGTGGATGGATGGATGGATGGATGGATGGATGGATGGATGGATGGGTGGATGGATGGATGGGTGGATGGGTGGATGGATGGATGGATGGATGGCTACATGAAGAGATGGCTGCATGAATATACCGATGGATAAATATACAGCTTGTTATGCATCAATGGCAACAGGGAACACACTGCATTGTATTTCTTTAAGGTCGCAATGCAGGGATCACAAACGCAAATGCTCAAGTTAGACAGGTGACAGAGTTGCAAAAAGAGGCCAGTTTACAATAATAGGGAGGAGTGGGGACTTTGCCGGATTGGAAAGAGTATGACCTGCCTAAAGGGACAGTATGCACTCAGCTCTGGCCAAATGTCACTTTGTGGGATGCAAGCTGAATGCTGTCAGAACTTCTGATTTTTCAAGAGAAGCCAGAAATCTAGATTTTTCAAATAAAATCTTAAAAAAAAAAATCTTTAAATTATGGCAACCAATTCAAAATTGATAAAATATTGGGTGGGCCGAATAAACACATTTACAATCTGAATGAACCCTGGAGGCCACCAGATGGCCACTCTTGGATTACTAGAAAGACCTCTGTAACGTCACCACACAAGGCTGTAGGTGTCTAAGAGCTCGGGCTCATGAGTACGCCGCCTGGGCTCACACGCCAGCCCTCTGCTCACTGGCCTCATGATCTTGAGCAAGTTATGCATGTAACTCAGAGTCGTCATAAGGTGACATGAGTCAATGCATGTAGGAGCCTAGAGCAATGCCCGCTGCCTACCGACCAAGCAATAACCGAGCCAGTATTATGAGGTAGCATCACTAAGCCTTGTGGTGTCCTCATCTATAAAATGGGGACAACAGTTGCCTTATGTATCCCCCAAAGGAAAAGAAGAATATTTATGAAAGGGCTTGCAAAAGTGTGTGCATTGCTTTTGTCACTGTTCCCATAAAAGAACAGCCTTGCCCTGTGCAGGGTGGGAGTCCCTACAAGCACAGCAGTAACTGAAGCCCATCCTTTTGGTTCTGAGGACCATGTGGCTGTTTTGCTGCCCTTAGAATTTCTTTTTACCATGAAATCTGTAAACAGAAACGTGGAGAAAACAGTATAATGAACACCCGAGCACTCTTATCTAGATTTAATGATCGCTAGCTTTTGCCAATGCGCTTCGTGTGGGTGAGCGTTCCTGGCCGTGGTGGCGGGTGACATGGCAGAGATGCGGGAAGGAATGGGGACAGATGGAGGCATACTGGTACTGGATGGAGAGCTGAGAGCTTTCACTGCCTCAGGAACTCCCAGTTTTGCAAGAAAGCAGCACCCAGTCAGTGGTAGATGGTTCTCTTTTGGATAGGATCCTGACGAGGAGATTCATACGGGAGAGTTTGTTATAAGTAATATGTTGTTACTGCCTTAAAGTAGTATAAACTGGGACCAAGAAATTCTTTTGTTATTTATTTTCATTTATTATTATTTTTAAGGTTTTAATTTTTGCAGAGAATACACATTCATGTATTGCTCATGTAATTGAAAATTGGAAGCGTCTAAAGAGACTTTGGATGCAGAAACATCTCTGTCATAAAGACTTCGGGAGCTGAAAGCATGCTGGATTCTGTGAGGAGCCCAGGAAAATCATGGTGATAAAAATGGAAGGTTTGAGGAGCAAAACACTCAGATTCAAAGAAAGTATAAAGGGCTCTTATTGTTAAAGTATTTGAAAGAGTCCCTAAGACATATTGCCCCATTTCTCAGCATTGGCTATTACTGCATTTAAATGCGAAGGCCTCTCCCTGGAAAGGATGTCTCACAACGTGAAAGCAACTAAACTTTGCTTGAAAATTCTATTATTCAGACCCTTCATTAATTTAAGCTGACATTCCTTCTCAATTGGGCCAAATCATCAAAGCTTTATTGTATGAGAACCTTGAATTCAGCAACAAAGAGTGTGGGGTTTGGAGGGAAATGTGGGGAGGGGGTGTAGGGGGAGCTCCTGAGGCCCAAAGAAAGGAGTGGAGGAAGGAGCTGAGAAGGAGGGGGAGGGGGAGAGTCAGGAGCATTGAGAGGCAAAGGGGAGAGGGCAGCAGTTGGAACAGCAGGGAAAAGCCACACAGGGGTGGCAGCAGACCCACGGAGGGGCCTGGGCTGCCAGCGCTATCCCCTGAGCCTCAGCTAATCAAGATGGTGGAAGGTAAACCACCCACTGTTTTGCCCTCACAATTATTTTTCAACAGTAAGGATGAAAAGAGAGAAGGAATAAAGGAAGGGAAACATTTTTCTAACTTCAGGTGCCTCTTGGAAGTTCTGCCAGAAGAGCCCCACCCAGCAGCGCGGAGCCTGGTGGGAAGTCCACTGGGCAGGCCTAGGGCCCCGAACCCCAGGGTCTGCCATCTGTCCCCACAGACATCAGATGCACCTCCACTCCAGGCCACCAGCTGGGCTCTGTCCTCCTTTCCAGTGTGAGTTACTGTTGGGTGGATGGTGTGGGAGGTACTAGGTGGGCTGTACTGGGTTCACTGTTGGGGCATAAGACAAGGAATGATCTTTTGAAATGTGGGTAAATCACCCCAAAAATTTTATGGAGCATCTGCAATTTATAACCAGAGTAAAATAAGATTTGTAAGATGAACTTTAAAGCCTCGGGGAAAACTGGATTTTCCCAATGTGTAACTTCGATCAATAAAATACTAATCTCAAAAACCAATGCAGTCCCTGATAGTCTTTTCTCTGCACCAGAAATGTCCTCAAGGACACAAGAAACTCACACAGACCCTGTGGGGCAGTAGTTCCTTGTGTCCAGCAACCCATCTGAGAGGGAGGCTGTAGGACGTCAGTCCCAGCCCACCACCTTCCAGCTTGCTCCCTCAAAGAACTCCTGGGCCCCCTCTGAATCACAATTCCCCAATGTGTAACCTGGGGACAGAAATCACTGACCTACTCTTCATTCCCCAGAGCCCGTAAGGATGACCACCCAGGGGAATGGCTGGCTGACCCCCTGCCACGAGCAGTCCAAACCTGGGTCACTGCAGTGACCAAGCCTCCAGTTTGTGATGTGAGTCAGACGGTGCCACTCCCCTGCTCAAAGCGCTGCAGCGGCTCCCTTCTCATGCAGACTGAAGCAAAGGCCCTCCTCCTTCCTGCCTCCCGGTGCTCTCTCCTTGCTCACCTGCTGGGGCCACCCCAGTCTCCAGGCACCTCCTCCTGTCACCAGGCACTCTCCACAGCCTTTGCACTTCTGAACCCTTCACTCGAATGCTTTTTCCCCAGATGGTCCCATGGCAGGCACCCTCACACCTCTAAGTTTTCGCTAAAATGACACCTTCTCCATGAGACCTCCCCAGTTTAAATTGCAGCCCACTCGCCCTACCCCGTCCTGCTCGTCACCGTGCGACACAATAAATAACTCACTGCGTTTGTCATTCACTGTGTGTCCTCACTGCTGCGGTACAAGCTCTAGAGGGGAGACATCTTTCATTTGTTCACTGGGTGTCCTAAGCCCCTAAAGCAGTGTCGGGCTCGTCAAGGACTCCCAATACAGAGGTCAGCTGCTTCTCAGAAAGCAACCAAAGGAGGCCTGCTGTAGCTGGAGGGAATGTGAGCTCAAAATCTCTCCCACCATCGCTGAGATCACTGCAGGCTCTCCATGGAATAACCTTTGCTCCAGTGAGCAAGTTTCAAAACTGACATTTGTTTTCATACGTAAAACCAGTTTTGAAACTATAAAGTGCTGTGTAACATCTGGCCCAAGGACCTGGTGCAATGTATAGAGAGCGAGAGTCCAATCATTAGAGGGGCTGGGGGAGAGGGAGGAGAGTGAGGGAGGGGTCAGAGGTCCCAGGACTGGATCCTTGCTCTCATTCCAGTCTTGGCTCAACCATCAGCACGCTGCAGAGCCTTACCCGATCTGTACAGTATAACTAGAATGATTTTAGGTTGGGAAAAACGTATAAGGACATTTGTTCAGCAGATACTACATGCTGGTCGGTATCTGTGCCCAGTTCACTACAAAAGTGTTCTCATGAAATTGTCAGTCCTTTCACCGTTGTCTGTCCAGTACCTTATACCAGGCCTGGCACGTGCAAGGTGCTCAGTAAATGGTCACTTATTTTCCTAACAACCCTCTGAGGCAGGTACCATTAACCCCATCAACAAGTGAGGGACCGAGGTATAGGTTCAGGTAACTTGCTTAATGTTGTCATACAGGTGAGTAACACACGATTTCAATTCTACTCAGATAAGCTCCAGTCTTCTGAGAGAATTTGGGTTAGACCATCCATCCGGCTTTCTCTCAAGTGGAATTGTCTCCTGATCACACCAGGAGATGAGGGAGGGCTTTGTCTTCCATTCTTGGCTTTTTCTTCTCTGCTTGGGTTCTCTTTGTCTAGTCAGCTCACCTGGAAGGGCCTCCTGCCACCCTTTGATTAATCGGCCTGCCTTGCTCACCCTCCCTGTGTGAATAACCCCAGAGTTTAGTGGTGGTTCATCTTGCATCATAAATCAAGTTCTGAAAGACATTGCAACTTTGCACTCAAAATCTCCCTAGAAGTTAAATTCTTTGTGAAGATCATTTGCCTATGAGTAGAATGATGGATTCATCAAGTCTGTCCCTTTACGAAAAATCTGGATGGCATCTGCCTGTTTCCCCGGCCCCTCCTAAATAACAGCTGTTAGTCCATGTATGCAGCTCATTCCCCAAGGACCCCACACTCAGTGTCCACTCTGGCCACACTAAGGGTAAGCTCCACTCCTGTTGTCTCGTTACATAAACAGGAACCATTTATAACTGGCATCTTCATTGTGCTTTTTGTACACCCACTCTGCACTGGAATTTTCTTTGTTAGCCGTTGCTGAAGTGGACACTCCAGCTACATACACGGTGTGTGGACATAGCCACCGAGTGTATGCCCAGACCCACTTCATGGACGCTGAGAGGCAACCCAAGTCTCTGCTTTCCAGGACTCCAGTCCTGGGAGAAGGCAGCTCCATAAACCTGATGTTTTATGTCAGCTCAGATTTTCTCCTGGAAATTTTTGAGTTTATTTCAGAGTGGCCTTAAGAGGTAACAATGAACGGAAGATGGCAGGCAGGTTGTCATTTTCTGGGTGCTTTTGTCTTCATTTAGTACCAACAGTGGCCTGGAGAGACTCCTTCCGAAGGTTTCACAGTCAAAGACTCTGGGTTGGAGAAGCCCGGGCTTCATCTGAGTGTCCGGAAGGGCCAGTCCCACAGCACCGCTCTATTAGGAAAAAGCTGGGGTGGTTCTTCAGTTGTAGGGAGCCGTCCTGTGTACCGGAGGATGTTCACCCTTCCTGCCTCGTCCACAGAATGCCAGGTGCACCCTGTGACTGTGAGAACCAGACGTGCCTGCAGGCCGCATTCCAGGTGCCCCTGGTTGGAATGCATCGGTGATGGCATCTCCACGAAACTGTGAACTGGGGGGCAGCTTCTGTGAAGTGCTGCCATTGTGAGGGGATCAGGGTACGCCCAGGGGCCCCTCCCTCCCAGTGCAGGTTGCTTCCTACCCTTGTTGCCTTCAATGGCCTTTGCCGTCAAGTCTGGTCTTGATGAATATTGTTTTAATATTCTTATATCCTCCTAAGAAGGGTCCTGTTCTCTGGGATGACTTTGGACTCTTTTTCAAGTTAATGATTGGGCGAGTTTATACTAGATGGAAGTTCCCAAGGCCAGCAACCAGAGTGTAGGATAAAAGAAACAGAAACAGGGACAGAAACAAATGTATTCACCAGGACGCAAACTCTGGGCTCCCACGATGGGTCCTCTCCACCCGCACCTCACATCAGTCCTGAGTTGTCGGTCCTGAATGCTGCTCCTCTTACTGCCCCACGAGGCATGGAGGCTCTCTCTAATTTCTAGACATATCAACATTCTCTACAAGGTCAATGGCCAGAGTCAGGATCTCCTAGGACAGAGATTCTATAACTCACAGACCCAGGAAGAGCATGACTGTCTACCAGGAACAATCCAGAGAGGCTGTCGGATGACTCACTGTGTCTGCTCTTGTCCTGCCTCTTGTTCCTCTCGGGCGTGATAAAGCACACCCGCCACCGCCCCAGCTCACGGGCAGTCTGGTCAAGCCCTGCATCCCGCCCGCTGTCTTGCTGGGGCAGTGCTCTGTGCAGCTGTCAGCACATCCTGTTTGTTCAGTCCCCACTGGAGCCCAGGGAGAGAGGATTCCTCTGACTCCTTTGGCTTTGGGCTTTGAGATCAGATCCTGGCACACCTGATTACACTCAATAGCTGGAAATGGTAAGGATGTCCGATGGGCAGAGGGCTCTTGTTTTAAGCTCCACACACCAGGAAGGCAGGGGCTGGGTCTCCTCCTAGGGACTGCACTGGAGGGGGCAGGATGCTCTGGCCGGAAAAACAAACAGTGTAACTAAAGGGAAATTCACTTGAAAAGAACTGGGAGCACCTGTCCATCAAGCAGCAGTGAAGCCTTCCCTGAGGACAGGAAGTGGGGCTTAAACTCAGTCCTCTCTCCTTGAACTTCCCTGGTTGCAAGTACAGACCCAGTAACCACCCACCTGAGGGCCAGGGTCTCACCTCTCTGTCCTGATTTTTCTATAGAATCGTTGGCTCTGGGACCTTGGCAAAGGGAATTTTTTTTTTTTAAATAGAAGCTTACATGCTGCCATAGTGGGAAGCTCAGCAGACACCAGAACATTAAAGGGCAACTCCTGTGCGTCCAAAGGCTCCTCAGCCTCCACACACAGCAAGCGTCCCTACAGAGATGCTCCCCTAACGCACCATCCAGTGAGAGGTGGACTAGTCCATTGAAAAGCCACACATGTGCACAAAGGCAAAATAAAGAGCACGCTTGCACCCACACCCTGCTCACAAATTGAATCACCAACGCAGTTAAAGCCCCCGTGTCCTCCCTGAACCCATCCTCTTCCACCCTCTCCAGCAACAACCTCAGTCATTCCGGGCAGCCCCTAGATATCCTGGCGATGTGCACAATCCTTTTTGGGGTAATTGCTTAACCTTGTTGAGCCTCCCCGTCTTTATCTGTATAAAGAGGCTATTGACAGGATTAAAGGAAATGATTTATGATAAATATTTGACTGTCGTTCTCATGAAAAGGAAGAAGTCAGCAGAAAGAATTGGGTCAAAAGCAAGGCCCTTCCCAGCCTGGCTCTGACTTGCCCGGACAGCCTGCTCTCCTTTCTGCAGCCCTCTCCCGCCTGCTGGTGCCCTGTTCCCGGATACGCCGCCTCTTTTCATGCCTTTGGGCCAGTGCAGGTGCTGTGCTTACTTGCCTGCCATGCTCATGCCCTGTCTTACTCTTCCTTCAACTCTAGGCTCAGATGTCACCAACTCCGGGAGGTGGTGACTCCCAGTGCTCCCATGGCAGTCTCTCTGAGCACCTGTGGTCTGGCCACGACCCTCTCGCTGTGGCTACCCTGCTTTCGCACTGAGTTGTACGCACACCAAGGACAGGGACTGAGTCTCCTCCAGTTCCTCTGCCAGTGGCCCAGCCCACCACCTGCTGGCACACAGCAGGCTCGTGTTCGGGGAGGGTGTGAGGGCATGGATGAATGGCAGCTCAGTCATCAGACTTACAGCTTCCTGCCCCCGTTGGCACAAGGAAGTCCCCATGTCCTGAGTTCTCTTTATAGACATTTTTCTCCAAGTCCCAAAACTCTCTGTTCTGGAAGCATAAAATGAAAAGTTCTCTTCCTCTTCCTCTTCCTCAAATAAATTTGGGAAATGGGAGCATGAACTTTCTTCCCCTGTCACTTCAGCAAACAGGAGTTTCAAAGAGAACCCTGGGTGGGCTTCACCCAGGCACATCTTTTCCTAGGTTTTCTGCCACTTTTGTTCTTTTCTTTTGCAGACTGTAGACATTCTGAAAGGCAGAGAGGTATACAAACCTATTCACCTTGCTTAGAAAACCCACTTTACCACCGCCAAAACAAAATGCTGGCAAGCAACAGCCTGGCCATTAAGGTGTTCTCACCCAGGCCAACAATAAGTTGTTAACACCAGGCTGCTACTGTGCAGACTCAGCTTTAGTCATAGAACTTCAGAGCATGTGTCTCGGAACTGGCATCAAGAGCAAGCCTGACAGTCATCTGCACCGCCAGCTGACACAGTATTCCAACACCCAAGTGGGCTCCCCGGTCTGCCCAGGAGGAAATGTGCGCTGAGAGTGAGCACAGGGGTAGGTTGTGTGCGGGGACACCAAGGCCAGCTATATTTTTTAAATTAATTTTAGAGAGAGAGGAAGGGAAACAGACAGAGGGAGAGAGGGAGAAAATGTGTCGTTCTACTTATTTATGTACTCATTGGTTGCCTCCTGTGTGTGCCCTGACTGGGGATCGAACCTGCAACTTTGGCGAATTGAGACAATGCTCTAACCAACTGAGCTACCCAGCCAGGGCAGGCCAGATTGTTCTTTAAACTTTTTGTTTTACCTTTTTAATTTTTATTGAGGTGAAATTCATATAATGTGCAACATTTTAAAGTAAACAATTCGGTGGCAATTGGTACGTTCACAATGTTGTGCAAACACCACCTCTGTCTACTAGTTCCGAAACATTTTCATCACCCTTAGAGCTCCTGTGTCGATTTTCCAGTCATAAACCAATAGGAGATGTTGTCGGGTGTCAGTGGGTGTGGTAGACCGAATGGTGGCCCCAGGAAAGACATGTCTGTTTCCTAATTTTTGCAAAGTATGAATGTGACCATCTTTGGAAAAGGGTCTTTTCAGATGGAGCTAAGTTAAGGATCTTGAGCTGAGGTCGTCGTGGATTACCTCGGTGGGTTTTAAATCCAATGGCAAGTATCCTTAGAAGAGGCACACAGAAGAGAGACATGCGATAACGAGGAGACCACGTGACCGCGGAGGCAGAGCCTGGAGTGACGCAGCCCCAAGCCAAGGAACACCTGGAGCCACCAGAAGCTGGGAGGGCAAGGCAGGGCTCTCCCTGAGGGCCTCCGGGGGAGCGTGGCCCTGCAGACTCCTTGACGGTGGACTTCTGGCCTCCAGAACTGAGATAAATGCACCTCTGTTGTTTTAAGCCACCAGATTTGTGATCATTGGTCATGGCCATCCTAGGAAACTAGCACAGTGGGGCTGCCCGGAGAGAGGACTTGGCTGGAGAGTGAGGGGATGTGGAGGAACTGAGTTCTGTGCCAGGGCCAGCCGCTGCGTCTGAGGCAAACTCTGTGAATTCTGTGCCACGTGTCCATTCCCTCTTGTGTTTCTCATGTGTTTGCTCATCGTGGCTGCGAGTGGCAGGGCTCACAGCTCACGTGAGGATGGAAGGAGGTCAGGTCAGCCCTCGACACCTATTTTATACGATGGTGATAATAATGGCTGCACTCTACACAGCACCTACCACGTGCTAGGCGATTTACATACGTTATCCCCTTTGATCCTCAAAACAATCCTACAAGGTTAGAATCCTCAATTCCATCTTTCAGGTGAGTAAACTGAGGCTCTGAGAAGTCATGTACCCTGTTCAAGGCCATCCAGTGAATGATGGTGGAGCCAGGCCTTGCACCCAGGTCCACCAATGCTCGATCCACAGCGTTACAGACGGTTGGCCTGTGCCCCGCAGCGCCCCCACAGCGCCCGCTGGCTGCCGGGCGAGGCTGTGTCTAGCTTCCGAACGTGAGCACTGCTGGCACTACAGTGTGGGTGGTGAGCCAACGAGGGAAGAGTTGCGGCAAGCCCCTGTGAGATCCGGCCGACGGCAGGACAGCAAGATGTCCGCATTCAGAGCTGACACTGACCGATCCCCTCTCAGTCCCAGGGCCGAGCCTTCCTACCCTCCGCCGTGGTGGGGGGAGAGAGGAAACCCTTAACCAAGCGGCTGCTGCGTGGGAGACGCTGCGCCCTTTGCAAACAGAAGGTGAGCCGGCGCCACTCACCGCCTTAGCCAGGACGGCCAAGAGAGGACGCTGGCTGGAGGCAGGGCTGGGAGAAGCCCTCTTTTCATCGGGCCGACACTGTCTAGGGCCCCGTCTTCATCAGGATGCACATGCGCACAGGCTCCAAGCATCAGAGTCCCTACCCGAGTTTTAGACAGTCAGGCTGACCCCCTCTGACCCCCTAAGCTGAGGCCGGGGTGTGGCCAACATGGAGGCCGCTTTGCTGTCCTTCCAGCACTCCAGATCCGAGGGAGTACAGGAGCAGGGAGATGACCCAAGAGCCTGCCAGATTTCCTCCCACACAGACCGCTGTTCAAGATAAAGCCAGGCCCGGCTGGGCCACAGGACACCAGCATAATAAACCCCCTCCGGCCTCCTCCCGGCTCATTGTTCTGCTGCAGGGGTTGTTTTGAGTACGATCAAAGGAAGGAAGAGCCATGTGCTATCAGGCTGGGGAAGAAGGATGCTCTCCTGACCGCTCCTGTTGCCCTTGGCCACCCTCATTTTAAATGTGAGGAAACCGAAGGGCAGCGTGCAGCCTAACCCCGTCCGCATGGGGAGGCCCAGCAGGCTGTGCTGGAGCCCTGCTGGACCTCTGGCGAGGCGGCGACCCTGTCTAAACCCTCGACGGCCGCCGTGGTCATCTGGCCCTTGTCCTTTCACCCAGACTAGGGGCCCGGGAGGCCTGAGCACAGGTCAGCGGCCGTGTGGGGCCGGAACAGAAATGAACCCTGGACTGGAAGCATTCGTTGTTTGTTGTTTATCCTTTGGGCTGAGAACTGAGGCCCTAAGGCCACAGCCGTTGGAAATAATAGGCAGAAAAGGAACTCCCGAGTTTGGCTGGCCTAGTGCCTACCGCCTAAGACAGCGAGTGGCTCAAGTTCTCGGTAATGTGGTCAACTTCAGGGCTTGTGGCCCTGGTTCAGGCACCGGCGGGGGGCAGTGTGCGTGGTCAGCCCCCACGGCCGGATTCCTGCAGGGAATCAGAGCAGAAAGCACGGGCTGCCTTCGGCCTAGACTTCAGAAGCGAGAAGGGCCAGGCTGAAGGTTCCTCCTGATGGACTTTCAGGCTGAGGGGGCCCCTTGCTTCCCTGGGACGTCTGCCCTGCCAACGCCCAGAGTCTGATTCACCAGGTGCCCTGCTACAACCGCCTGCTCACCTTTGTCTGGGCTGGAGGCCACGTCTGAGCCATCAAAGGAGCCTCAGGGGGGGAGGATGTCAATGTGCTTTCTCAACCAGAAAGGTGGTTTGAGTTTGGCCAGACCAGCCCAAGCAAACAAGCAGAAGCCCGTGAATTGAAAGACGGGGGCTGCTGGGAGATTACAGGACAACAAAATGAGAACCATTATCACTCTCGTCCCAGCCCGAAGGAGGGAGAGCCTTTGAAGCCACAGACAAGCTGAACAGAACTTTCCACCTGAGAGACACTGGGGATGCGAGGTCAGGCTGCATGCAGCCCCTACGGAACTGATCAAAGCCCACTGCAGAGGGGAGGTGGCCCACAGCTGCAGCTTCGCTTCCCTCCGGGCCGCCCAGAGCTTTCTGAAGGCAACCGGGCCGCCTTTGCAGGGGCCTGTGGGAAATGCCAGCGCAGATGCGCAGTGCGGCCAAGCCCCCGAACACTGTGGGGAGAGGGGGAAATAAACCCCTCAGTGGGCCTGAAAAGAAGACGCAAGGAATCAAAGCACACAGGAAATGCTAAGACCACCCACCTGATGAGTGCTTACCTTTTGGAAACAAATGACTCCTAGCTTCTCAGGCACACTTTTAAATGAACAAACAGACTGAACAGGCTCAAAGCTCCATTGAGGGGAAGGGGGGGGGCACTGTGGGAAGCCTGGCCCCTCCTAAGCATTGGAAGCTTAATTTAAATTGTGTTGGCCTCTGCAGTGTCTACTCCAGGGCCCCCTGCATCCGCCCTCCTCCCTGGCAACCTGAGAAAGAGCAGGAAGCCTCGTTCAGGGAGGGACAGGGCCCAGCGTGGATGCCGATAGCGTGCCTCTCTTAGACCAGACAAAGGGATCTGCGGGGGGACGTTCCAGGGGCACCTTCCAGGCCGGGTCCTGGGGGTGAGGGCACCTGTGAGCAGGTTCTGCCTTGGGCGCTGTGCCCATCCCGCCTGAACTGGCCCCTCAGGGAGAGCCTCAGCCCACCCTGACCGAAGCTCGCCTTTGGAGTACTGGCGCTTCATGGAGCCATGGTTCGGTCTTTTCCAGAGTGGACACAACAAAGCAAAGCCATTTCCACTGGGCTCCTCTTCTTAAAAGAATGGGAAGGTTCTTCTCTCCATCTTGGGAACGGGCTTGGAGAGAGGGAGGAGCAGGGTGCTAATGCGGAGGCCTTGGAGATGTTTGGGTGCAAGAAGGAGTATATGCCCAGGAGTGTGGGGGTGGGAGTGGGGAGGACTCTGTGAGAAAGTTCCAGAACTGCTGATTTAACCAGGATTCTTTCCAAAATGGATGAACGGGACCGGACAGAGGGCCTCGGGCAGGAGAAACAGATGTGGGGATGGAGGCGTCCCCTTCCCCTCCTCCAGAGGCCAGATCCTCTCCAGGGGAGACATCTGGAAATTACTGGACTCCTGCCACCGCTCACTAACGCATTTATACCCCCTTTTTTTTTACTTTGCCCCATGAGAGGGATGAGGTTGTGTCCATTTTACAAGTGGCAAGACAGCAATTCTGAGACGTGACCAAGGCTCTCCGAGGACACACATGGACCTGTGCGTTAGAACTGGGCCCTCAGATGGGCTGGTCCCGAAGTTCGCAAACCTGCCCCTCCCTTTCCAGCGCCGCCCGCCCACCCAGGCCGGCTCGGGTCAACAGACGCCCCGTGCACATTTGTCAGATTTGGCTGAACACACGCAAGCCTCGTTCACCCTGACCATGAGGAGCCCTCTGAGGGTCCAGGTTGTGGAAAGAAGTTCTCTGAGGCACCAAACAAAATCCTGCTCTGAGGTGCAAGGGGACCTTTTCTGAAATTAATACCTGATAAAATTTACACGGACCCCCGACAGGAAGGCAGAAGGGAACCGGAACAATGAAAGCAGAGGAGGCAGACAACAAACCTTCACAGTGTCGTCTCTCACCCAGGAACCACAGACCGGTCCCACCTCCACCCGCCGCCCTTTCTGAAGTCTGTAGGTGCGTGCTCACAGGCCCCCTCGCTGTAGGCGTGCACCGTCTTGGGCACCAACATCTTCAGCTGTCCTCCCCAAGGCGAACAGAGTGCAGAGCTGGAGCTGGGAGTTCGGACTCTTTCCCCAAACCTGGTTGGCCGCCACCTCTCACTGTGTTTCCTGACTCAGCAAATAGAGCCAAGTTCTTCTTTGAGGAGTTTTAGGGTTGGGGGTCAGAACGTCAAGAAGTGCACGAGGGCAGAGCTGAGGGACTAAGCCTCACTTTTGCCTGCACACAATGTGAGTCCTTCTTCCGTTGCATGTAATTGTGTGTATGTTCTTTAGTTTAGGTGTGCATTCATTCGCACACGTCTACGGGTACTCACAGTCACGACGGCCCAGAGGCCCGGCCTGAGGTACCCACTGCAGGTGCAGCCACTGCAGGGAGTAAGCACCCCTGGGGATGAGGGCTGGGAAGCCCTGGGCTGGCATGTGCCCATGAAGTTCTGGGGAAACTGCTTCTGGTGGACACAGGGGGGTGAGGCTCAGACAGCTGGAGATGAGAAGGGGGACTTAATTCCAAAGGAGTGATTCTTTTTTTTGCTGGTTCATGTCCCACCGTGCCATTTCTTAGCTTTGATAACACAACAGTGATAACTGCACGTGGCTTTTTAATGGCTCTCCATGGCCAAATAGCATCAACACAGATTCCTGCACTGGACGCTCTCACAGTGGGACTCCATCTAGGACCCCAGTCTCGTTTCTTGCTCCTCTCCTAATTCCTGTGCAGCAGTTCTCAGTTGGTGGGCCGCAGATGTGTGGAGGACGGTGGAGTTTCGCAAGGGTCCTGCCTCTGGACACCACATCAAATATGGGCTGCATGCAGCCCAAATCAAGAGTACATAAAGTTAAGGCTAATGTGGAAGGGGTGTCACATTTCTAGTGGTTCTTTGTCATTGTGTGTTTTCTTGGGGACTAAAGTTGAATAACTATTATAAGAAAGAGCCTGTATTTGGTAATGGTGTTTAAATGGGGATCCAAGGAATCCCTCCAAGAGCCCCAGCTGGGATGGAGCCAGAGCAGATGGACCTCCCCCACCCACCACCATAGGTGTCTTCTCTTATTCAACCCACACAACTAACTCATCTCCCCTCCTTGTAAGATTTTATTTGAAGAAAGGCCTCTTCCAGGGAGGAGAGTGGGGTCAAGTTTACAAGCAATGCTGAGAACAAAGTACAGGGACTTCTAGTCAGCCCCTTGTCCCTGTTCAGTGGCTCATGGTGAGACACCCGTAACACCCCCCGGTGTGCATACCATGAGTAACCTGTGGCGTGTGAACGATGCAGTGGAAGGCATCCCCTCTGCGCAGACCCACGCAGCAAGCACCCCGGGTTTGTTTGTTTCTTAGATGCATTAAGTCCATCTGGCTCTTGGAAATGAGAAGGGAACATGTGTGGTAGCCAGTCCAATTGTCAAAGCAAACATGGCGTCCCATCCGCTTTGTATATACAGTGTAACCTCTACTGCCATTTGGGAAGGCAGTGAGAAATTCTCTCTACAGCAGGTCCTCCAGTAATGTCAGTTCGTTCAACTTTGTTTTGTTTTAATGTTGATGAGGGAAAGAAAGTCGATTCCCAGCTGGGACCACAGCCTCTGTGGAGTTTGCACATTCTCGCCATTGTCCACATGGGTCTTCTCCCACATCCCAGAGATGTGCACGCTGGGTGTGTCGGTGTGTCCACATTGTCCCAGTCTGAGTGAGTGTGGGTTTGCGTGGGCCCTGTGACCTAATGGTGTCCTGTCTGGGGTGGGTTCGCACCTGGGGCCCTGAGCTCCTTCCAGAAGAGGCTCCAACCACCTGAGAACCTGAACTGGAATAATCAGGCTGGAAAACAATGCTTTTCCTTCTTTTTATTCATCTTTCTTAAATGGTATGCAGAGCTCACATTTATTTCAGTGTTTAATATCACAAGTGTTTTTGGCCTTTATTTAGAAGTTTAGTGAAGCTTTTATGACCAGAGGTATGTGTAGAAATATAATTCTTGTTCATATCAATTAACCTGTGGCAAGATCGGCTTCATTATACATCGTTCTGCCTGAAGTCACAGTTCCTAAGAACCTGTCCAGGATGTTAAGCCAGGTGCGATTTTCGTTGTTACATCGTTAAAGCCAAAGTGCCCAGAGGGGTAGCGGTCACTTGAGGCCCATTTTCATCTCATTTAGTTTCCACCCGAATTAGCCTTTGCTCACCTGGCTGGTGCAGGGCCGGGGGTGGGGGGCCTCCACCCCCACCCAAGCACAGTTTGCCCTCAGGCATCCTGGGCCTAGAATAATGGGAGTGATGAGAGGTGGCAAAGCAGGAACCTGAGCTAAGACTTCCAGAAATTCTTCAGCTGAATAAAGAAACACCTGCCTCCCCCCAACAACCCAGAATGGTGCTCATCAGCCGGTGAAACTTAGGCTGGAGATCGGAAGGAACGCCTTTGTCCTCGTTTTTCAGGCTGCCATCTACACGTGCTTTCAAAAAGCCACCTTACCAACACTCTGGCCTGGGATAAATGCCACAGGTGGATGGCAAACCTCTCTGTCCTGTGAATGCCCAAAAGTGTCTGTGTGTGTGTGTACACGTGTGAGTGCAAACACACTTGGCTGAGTTCCTGTGCGCCAAGCGGATGCTGAGGGCACACAAAGTTCTGTGCATGTCGGCTAGAGTGGCTGGCAGTGCCCACATGCTTAGATGCTCAGATTTATAGATGGGGGAACCAAGGGGAAGTTTCGAGATCGGGAGTGTGTCTTTATGTGAGCACATATCTCTGATCGAGTGTTTGGGGAAAATGAGGGGAAATTTCGAGTTGGGGTGTGTGCATGTGGTACACTGCTCAGCTGGAGTCGCTCTAGTGCCCTCGGGCCACTCGCCGAGCACGGTGGGTGTGCACGTGTTCAAGTGTACAGAGGGGAAGCTGAGAGAAAGTTTCAAGAGTCTGTGAAAATTCTCAAAAAAAAAAACCTGGCAGCTCCCCACACCACAGGTTGGTACACATTCAATGCCTGTGAAGTTCATTTCCTGTACTAGTTCCCAGCCCTTGTTTATACAGGACACGAAGAATGATTCAGAGCAAAGGCTCCAGGTGTCAGAGGTGAGTTGAGGAAGAGGTTATTTCGAGAGACGGGGAAGGAGAGTGGACAGGGTGGCCCGTTGCCCTGTGTCTTTTGAAGGACCAATGAAATCAACTTTCTTTTTTTTTATTTTATTTTAATCATTGTTCAAGTACAGTTTTCTCCCCTTTACTCCCAATCCAGCCCACCCACCCCTCCCTCCCAGCTTCCCTCCCATTACCACCCTCCCCCTTCAATTTTCAATATGAATCCACAATCCCCGCACTTACATTCTTGGGAGGGCGAGAAGGGAAGGACCTAAGTTTAAAACGCTGTCTTTCTTCAATGCTCTGAAGTCACTTCAGCACCCAGTCTGCTCCACCAACAGCAGCTAGAGGTTCTCTCGTGTTTGTGTGTTTTGGGGCCTGTCTGGCTGGATCCACTCTGAGCTCCAGTAGGGGGCCCAGCCCCAGGAAGTGTTTGTGAGCTTGGCTTTATTCTGGCTCACCTTTGTCTGGTGGCACAGAAGCGGGGAACTGGCCTTAAGCACGCTCCTGTTTGTATGAGGCCCCAGGTCTCTCGGGTCCTTGGTCTGGCCCTGACTGTGAAGTTAAGGAGTTTGGTGCAACCCCTCCATGGCATGCACAAGGGCAGACATTTCTGAACGCCTCAAGATTCGGAGAAACTGCACTCTACAACAACCTCTTGGTGTGTGACCTCCTCAGACTCCGTCTTGCCAGTGTGCTCACCCGTGTGGCACCCAGCTCATAAGAAATGCTCAGTGGCTGCTAATTAACCACGGTGCATTCCGATCTATTCATGGGCCAGGAAGCCATTAGCAGAGTCAACAGAGCCAACTACCGCTCCTCAGCACAGCTCAGGACCTTGCTGGAGCAGGTGTCCTACACCCTCCGTGGGGCCCTGACGCACCCGTGTGAGAGTCCTGAGCCTCTGCTCTTCCTCCAGTCTAGACTCAAGGAAGCGGTAGCAAAACCAGCCTGGCTGTTCAGTTCCAGGGAGCAGAGAGCCTGAGCCCATCAGGGAACACAGTCACAACCAAACGGAGCTGTGAGGATGATACCCACAACCCCTTGGGCTGGTGGAAGCAAAGAGTTCCCATCAGAGAATGTGCTGGGGGCCCCCCGGGAAGAAGATGTCAGAGGAGCCGTAGCTTCTTCACACAGACCTTCTTCCTTGGCTATCTGCCCAGGTCTAAGCCCTGCATGAAGCTATTTCTGAGCACAAAGTCTTTATTAATGAGGCTTTGCCCTGGTCCAGGGCAGGACTTCAGTTGTTTATGGTGAAAGGTTTGCTTTGTATTCTACCCCCACACAGTTTGGAGTCCCTCCATCACCCCCAGGCAATTCACAATCTTTAGTCACTTGGACACCTTTGAAAAATAGCACAACTCTAAAGGTTGGGACTCAGGACTTGTCAGTGGGTTCCAAAAGTGCTTTATGGCACAGCCTAGAGGTTTGGGGGAAGCTTGTCAAGGAAAAGGGACCTGGGGTATCAGTGGAGATGCAGACAGTGAGGTATAGACCATTACTGTCCTTCTATAGAAACTCTCAGCTCCGGTTGGCTGGGACCTGGACCTGGAGGTGACACTCTGCCGGTCTGTGATTCTGTTCAAAGCCCAACACGACCACCTTCCAGAGTGTTCCCAGCCACTGTGATCGCAGCCTGGGAAGATGTCCTTCCTTGGCTAGAAAGGTCCCATCTGGAAGCCGGCCTGGCCCTGGAGGAAACTGGCTCCTCCGGGAAGAGACCCGCACTTCCCTTTCTGCTCCAAGGCAGCAGCTTCCTCGGTGTCATCTGCTTGCCTGCCAAGACGAGGCCCTGAGAGGATGCTGCTTTCTCAGGCTTCCCTGTCTGTCCCCACGAGGATCCCAGCAATTCACCCGAGTAGGCCTTGGAAGGGGGCCTGATTGCATTTCCAGCCAGCAGTGTTCGCACTGGGGGCTCTTTGCTCAGGTTTCCTTATGGAGGGGCTTGCTTTTAGGGAAGAATTGAGTTCCTTCCTCTGTCCTCCCCAGCACCCGCCTCCATCCCTGTGCCTGTCATTTAATCATAATTCTCCCCTCCCTCATGTGTTCTCCTGCTAGCTGGGAAGCCCCTGAAGGCCAAGGGCTGTCTCAGAGTCACACTTAAAGGGAAGTGGGGGCACGGTAGCCTGGGGTCCTGACTGAGGGTCACCAAGGGTCCCGAAGGCCTGGGCTGAGTATCCCCAGCGCCCACTAGCTGTTGGACCTTGGCTAACTGTTCTTTTCAAGGGGCATATACAGTCTGGCCCGATTCTCACTGCCACACGCTGATACTCATTGCTACATTTCTCCACCTAAACAATGCAGATGCACTACCTTGAGCCCCTCACTGGACTGTTTGTAGAACCAGACATGAAAAACACCTTGTAAAATGGCCAGTGGAACACACTTAAGGGAGTGTCATTGTGTTAAAGATCCCCAGCTCTCTTATTGAATGGAATGTCTTTCTGTAATTCAGAGCCCCAGCGCTTCCTAATATGCTGCCTGTTCCCCACCTCACCTTCAGGGAGCGGCTCCTCAGAGTGACTCGCTGCTCATGAAAGGCCCGGTGAGAGGAGAGTGTGGGGTTGTCAGGGGTCTGGCCCCTGCTTTAGCCCCCGACGGGTGCCCAGCACGCCTTGAGAATTAACTCGTTGAAAAGAGGTGAGCTGAGACTTCTCTGCTCCTGCAGGCCCGGGTTCTGTGCTCCTGCCTTGGGGTCATGGCAGCAAGACCGTCACCTCCTTCCCGCTCCCTTCCCCCAGCTTTGAAAGATCCCAGGCTCACTCAAACCCATCCACTTAATGGGGAGCAGAGTTTTGATCTGTCCCCCTCCCCGCCCCTCCCCACCCAGGGCCTTTCTCCTTCCCGTTTGCGGGACACACAATTTGTAATCTCCTGAAAACTGAAGAAGTGAGGTCTCTGATTCATATAGATCAACATCAGCTGCAACCTATTAATGGCCCAGAGCCCGAGACAGATTTTAGGAAACAAAAACACTGGACCAAATTAGACTGAACTGGCCTCTGTCTCCAGGGGAGGGAGGTAGGGTAGGGGGCTGGGGGTGCAGGGAGGGGTCATGTGGTTTTAATTAATTTGGATTCTTATCCTGGAGTTAACTCACCCAACACAAAGCATGTGCAGCATCATGGAGGCAGCCAGCCTCGGAGCTGGGCTCTCCACGGTGAAAGGCCCTCGTCCTGCTGGGGGGTTGGGGCTGGTTGTGTGTCTGTAATTAACAGGTAATTTTGGAAAAGAGAATTTCAGTGGTGTGTTAAAACCCTTTCACCGGCCATCAGCCAGCATCTCCAGGCCTTCTCAGGGCCCCGGCCCCTTCGGGCTTTGGAGAGCTCTGGATTCCTGGGGTCTTGTTTGGGAACACAGAGGCTTTGCTGTGGGTTTTATTGGATGGATGGTTGCCGTGATTTTCATGACGTTATTTGGTGACTGGGATCATCAAAATGCTGCTCTCTTCCTGGAGTACCCGCGAACATTAAAAAGAAAAGACGAAGAAGAGCCCTCACCTTTACGGACGTTACACGACCTATAGATGTGACTACCTTGTGGGAAAGGGCTGGCTCTGCCCCTGGCTCAGGGGGAGTCACGAGGCTGGAAGAGGAGGGTGGCAGGCCAGCACCCCGTCCTGACCTCACATCTAAGGAAACTGAGGCCCAGAGAGATGACCCTGCCGAAGCCGGCCTGGCCTTCTGCTCGCAGACTCCCCATCGGTGCTCCTTTTGCTCCTGGTGCAGCAGGGCCGAGGAGAGACTAGGAACGGTGAGAAGGAGTCCAACTTCCACTGCACCAGTGCCCAGAGCCACGTCTGAGAGTGGGAAGCAGTGCTCAGACTCACACACAGCTTAAATAACATGCTGCAGTGGACAGGGAAGCAATCAGGCCACGCTGAGCGTTTTGCTGGTGCCTGAGGAAGGGAGCTCTCCTCGGACACTGAACTGGCAGGAGAAGAGCCACCATAGCCTTCTCTTGGCACCCGCAGCCCTGTGCTGCGGAAAGGAGGGAAACAGGTACCAAATCCCACAAGCCACAGAGATGATTTCTACCGCTCTGAATACAAACCTCTGAAACCTGGTCGGGCTCCCAGAATCATCATATGGGGTGACAGGAACTTTGGTTAAGCCTGTGTTATCTGATAAATGGAACAACAGCCTGGCTTGCTTCCTGTTTTGATGATGGCTACTTTCCAGAACCTTCTTTCATGAAAAATATTCTGGTGCTTAAACACAATGGATGGTCTCCAGAGCACCAGGTCTTGCTTTCAGTAGGACACAGGTTTAAGACCTGGTCCCCAACAAAGCTATGAAGGCACATTCAGAAGATTAGATAGAGTGTGTCCTAACTGGGAGGAAAAGGTGAGTCCAGCTAGTGGAGGCCTTTGTTTTACAGATAGGGAAACTGAAGCCTTGGAGCTGGAACAGGGGGTCCAACCCTTGGTTTCTGACTGCCAGGGCTTGCTCAACTGTACCATTCTTCCCTGGGCCCCGGTTCCCCTTTGCCTGAACATCCTCATTCATTCATTCATTCATTCATTCAATATTTATTCAATTTTGTCCAAGAATCCACGTGTGTGTTTGTTTCTTTGAGCCCAGCCATCATTAGCAAACACTTACCATCTGGGTGTGCCTTTTAGATAGCCAGAGGTTTCATTGTCAGGTAGGGATGGGACTTACCTAGGCTGCCTCTGCTTATAGTCCCTGCCATACCCCCAAGAGCCACCTGGGACATCTGGCCCAAAGGATGGTGAGGGTGAAAATTGTCAGGGATTATCTGACCCAAGACTGAGCAACACCAGTGGGAACCCAGAGCGGAAAGCGTGTGGGTTTTGTGGGCCCCTCTGCCTGCTTCCCACTGCTCTCCTCCTGCAGCTCGCCTGCTGGGCCTGTGCTCCTGTTTACTTACCTCTGTGTGAGCAACTCCTCAATTATAAATCACAGAACCTGGCACCGCGTTCTGGATTATCTGTGATCTTTAACTTTCCCAGGGCAAAAGAAATTAGACCGACAAATCTCTTTGTTTCTCATGGCTCAGTATCCAAATTGTGAACGCACTGATCTGTGTAGAATGAGCCCAGCCTGAGCCTACCCCACCCCCCACCTCCTCGCACTCACGCTGAGCAATCACGCATGCGTGCATCCACTGATGCATTGATTCACTCAGCAAATACTCAGTGCCTGTGTCAGGCTCTGTTCTGCACACTGGAGATTCAGGGTGAAAAAGACAATGCTCTCCGTACAATTTGTAGGGGTGGTGACAGGCAATAAGCAAACCAACCAACCAAATATATATATATTCCTTGGAAAAAAGTAAAGCAAGGTACTTGGTTTGGGTGTGAGGAGTGCACTATCCTGTCGAGAAGGCTGCTCTGAAGAGGAGACTTGCAGAGACTGAACGAAGAGAGAGTAAGCCATGGCCGATCCTAGGAAAGAGCCTTCTGCACAGAAGGAATTGTTAGTGCAGAGGCCTGGGACGGGGACAAGCTTGATGTGTTGGGGGAGAGCAAGGGAGTCTGGAACTGGAGCAGAGTGAGCAACGGAGACCACAGTGGGGCATAAGGTCAGAGAAGTGGGCAGTGGCCGGCTCCAGGACTGAGACGTTAGCTTTTGTTCTGAGCATCGTGGGTGTCTCTGAAGGCCTCGAAGCAGGGCGGGGATGTGGTATAGGTGTGCGTCGGAAGGCCGCGGGGAAGCTGATGAACAGTGACGGCCCGGCTCGAGTTAAACGTGGGCACTGACACGGGGCAGATGAGAGCTGCATTCGTGGGCGGTGCCTGGCGTGAAAACCCTTTGAGGCTATGAGTCTCAGCAGGGGCGAGGCTGGGCCTGGGAGCTCACTTCCTCTCTATCAATTAGTCTTAAGCCCCGACAAAGGAAACATTGCTGTTTAAATAGCAGGGTTGGGACCCATGAGTCACAGAACCCTCAGTCAACCAGACTCCCACTGAGGCTCTGAGAAGTTGCAGGTACAGGGTCTCGAGCCCCCAGATGCTGTGTTTGGCTGCCTGCTAGGGCCTCTACTGGGACCTCCGGACATACTCAGAAGAAGCAGACCCAGCCTTTAGAGGTTCTGGCTTTATTTTTGGCTGACTGTATACTGTCTGGTCAGATTCCTTCCCAGGGCCTTTCACTTGGCCAAATACAGGCCACCTCACTGGGGAGCAGAAGGGAGAAGGGAAAGTCACGGACTTTGAGATCATGCAGCCCCGGGATGCAACCCTTGCCTTGCCACTTAAGCTTTTGGAAAATCTACTGAACCTTCTAGAACTGTGCTGTCCAATACAGTAAATAGTGACCACTAGTTACAAGTGGCTAGTTACATTTAAAATGAGATGAAATTTGCCCTGGCTGGCGTAGCTCAGTGGATTGAGCGCGGGCTGCGAATCAAAACATCGCACGTTCGATTCCCAGTCAGGGCACATGCCTGGGTTGCAGGCCATGGCCCCCAGCAACCACACATTGATGTTTCTCTCTCTCTCTCTCTCTTTCTCCCTCCCTACCCTCTCTAAAAATAAATTTAAAAAAAAAGAAAAAATGAAATTAAAAAAAACATCAGTTCCTCAGTCCCACTCAGCACATTTCAAGCACTCAGTAGCCACATGGGACTGGTGACTGTCATGCTATTGGACAGCAGATACAGAACATTTTCATCATGGCAGGAAGTTCTATTGGACAGTTTCACTTCTTCAAGAAGAAGTGACCCATGCAAGATGAACAAGTTAACACACACAAAGCACGGGGTGCTTTGCCTGTTGTGTTCTGGGGGCTCAGCAAATCGATGGTCACCGTGATTCTCATACAAACCTCTCTGCTACTGGCTAGCTGTGGGGCTAGTCATTCAACCTCTCTGAGCCTCCGTTTTCCGATCTGTAAAATGGGAATAGTAAGTACTGCTGAGCGTATTCCTCACGGCATAACACGACCCTTACTTTTTCTCAGGTCTCCCTGGACCTCTGAGAACTTCTTTGCCGACTCTCAGCTGACTTGCCATACCTAGCAGGAAGCACGACTTACAATGTAGCTCGAAAATGGATTCTGAAGATTTTAGCTATTTTGAGGAGTTTGAACATGGTTAGTGGTATGAAGCTCTAACAAAACAAAGGGGCAAGTTTAATCCAGTCAAAATAATTATTTACGCCACTCCAGGGCTCTGACAGCAGTCACGTCCTGGGTTCCCTGGCTCCCTCACCTAAAGGTTTCTCACGGGCGACGCCCTCGGGGAGAGGCTCTCAAGCAGAGCTCCTGGTATCTTGGCCTCCAATCAGTCTTCCTTTTTCCACTTTGGGGTTTTGTTGTAGTTTAACGGTTTATTAACTGCAGGCATTTGGTGGGTGGAAGCGGGATTGGCCTGGGGCTGTAAGGAAGTCATTTTCTGGGCCAGGATAAGGTGTAGTTTAAGAGTTGACACTGGAATCCCCTTCACCTGCTTACTGCATTTCAGGGGAGATTTGTTTTCAACTCCCAAATTACCTGCTAGGATTGCTAGACCTGAGATTCTATCTCCCCTGGCTGTTTTCTTTCATTTCCAATAGGAAAGAAAGGAAGAGAGGGAGAGGGAGAGGGAGAGAGAGAGAGAGAGAGAGAGGCTGAAGAACAACATTCTTGTACTCTTTTAAATAAAATTGCATCAAGTGAGTGATTTCCTTTATTGTGTTCTATGAAGCAGGTGGTAGAATGACCCATGCAAGCCCGGGGAGGTGTGCCCAGGATGTGGGGGAGCCAACACAACTGGGCTTCATGGAAAACTGAGGAACTACGCGTGTCTAATGGAAGTTTCTAAACCTCTCCCCGCTGCACACTGCTTCACCTGCTACTTTCTCAAGTGATAGGCGACTACAGCCTTTAAGGTGTTCAGGCCAAAAACCTAAATGGAATCACCCTTGACCAGGCGTTCTCTCACAGCCCACTTCCAAGGTGCCGAGGTATCTAACTGACTCTGCTCTCAAAATCTATCCAAAATCCAACCCATTCTCACCACCTCCACTGCCAAGCCACCACCATCTCTTCCCTGGGCAACAGTGAGAACCTCCTACCAGCCTCTCACTGTCCACTCTCCACTAACTGGTCTCCCTACACTAGTTTCCCTGCAGTAGATTCTCAACATAATAGCCAGGTCAGATCACATGCCCCACTACCTCAAACCCCCACATGGCTCAAAATGACTTCCATCTCATTCAGAGTAAGAAGCCAAAGTCCTTATAGTGGCCACTGAAGTCCTAAAGCAGGGGCATCAAACTCATTTTCACCGGGGGCCATATCAACAGTCTCCTTCAAAGGGCTGAATGTAATTTCAACTCCTTAACTGTTAAGGAGTAGTTACATGTATACAGTTCTAAAATAATTTTGGGCCTTTGAAGGCAACCGCAAGGCTGATGTGGTCCCCGGTGAAAATGAGTTTGACACCCCTGCCCTAAAGGATCTGGTCCCTGTTGATGCTGACCTTTCCCCCCTCCTGTCCCCTCATTCATTCTTCTTCAGTCACTCTGGCCTCCTTGCTGTCCTCAAACATGTCAGACATGTGTCTGCATCAGGACCTTTGCTTCAGCTGTCCCCTCACCTCTTCAAGTCTTCACTGAAATTTCACCTTCTCACCGAGGCTCACTCTGACCACCCTAGTTAACCTCACAAGCTCTCACAACCCTCTTGTGCTCCCACTGCTCTTGACCTGGTTCTACCTTTTTTCCCCCATTTTCTAACATACTACAAAATTTACATATTGGTAATGTTTATTGTTTCTCTCTTTCCTCAATTCTGGTATTTTAAGTTTCACGAGGGCAAGCACCCCAGTCTGTTTAGTTAGTTCACTGCTCTCTCTCCTGTGCCTGCGGGCACTGGGCTCAGAGCTGCTGGTCTTTGCAGCGACCCAGTTTGTCTGCCAGAGATTTCCCTCCTGGAGACAGGCGCTGTTCAGGGAGCCTGGTCTGAGAATGGCTAGTGCTACGGTGAGCCCCAAGCATTGGCAGGGCAAAAACCCAACAAGCCAAGGTTGTGGGGAAGATGAAACTCATAAAAGAGCCCATCATGAATTCAAGTTCAGAAGAAACAGAGCTGGAGGGAACTGTCCTCAAGCTCACGGAGGGTAAATGAGCAAGGAGTTGTCTGAATGATGGCACAGCTGTAAGCGACCAGACAAAAGAAAAGGAAAAGCAGGTGGGGAAAGACCCTTTTAACATACGGAGCAAGTCCTTCAGGCTAGCAGCTCCCAAATTTTTTCATTTTAAGGACTCCTTTATACTCTTAAAATTTGTTGCAGACCCTAAAAATCCTTTGTATATGTGGGCTGCATCTATTGAGAAATCCTGGGGTAGCTGGCTTCCAGGGTACACAGCCCCCAAAGATCCTGTCTCCTAGCATTCACTCCCTTGGGTATTCCCTTTCTATACCAAATCAGGGCCGGTCTGTGTGACCAATAGGAAACGGCAGGAGTAAGGGCGTGTGATTTCAGAGGTAGGCCACGAGGAGGACTATAGCTTTCCACCAAGTTTGTTCTATCGCTCGCTCTGGAGAAAGCCAGTCGCCATGTTTTGAGTGCACTGGGGGAGGCCACATGGGGAGACCTACTGAGAGCCCCTCTCAAAAGACAGAAGCAAGTGGCCAGGCTTGTGAGTCAGCTGCCTTGAAAGCAGATCCACCAGCCCCAGTCAAGCCATCAGAGGACTCTAGCCTCCGGGGAGACCCTGAACCGGAAGTACCCGTCCAAGCCACTGCTGGATTCCTGATCCATAGCAACTGTGAGGGGAGATGACGATTCTTCCTCCAAGTGACTAGGTTTTGGAGTATTTCACTATTTGCATAGATAATTAAATCATTTACCATATTAAAACACAAAAATTGTAGTATTTAAATATTAAATGAATATCACTAAGATTAACATTCAACATTAATAAATATTTAATATTAACTTGCCAATCCATGTAATATTTATTTACATGAACTAATTTATATTCACTAATTTGTTTAAAAGTTAAAAATAACAGTCTCATTGTAAAAATGACTATGTTTTTCCAAGCAAAGCAGAACAAAATGTAGTAAGAGGAATGGCAGTATTTTACGTTTTTGCAAATCTCTTTAATGTCTGGTTTAATAGAAGACAGCTGGATTCTCCTATCTGCTTCTGCATTCAATCAGCTGTGATAATGTTGTTTTGGTTGAAGTATATGAAGGAAACCCAGCCTTACACAGATAGATTGCTGGAAAGGGAGGCGTATTTTTAATAGCCTTTTCAGATAATTGTGAGTATTCTCCTTGGACACTATACCAAAACTCCACAAATAGGTTACGAAAGGTTAGTTGCAACCGGGAATCTGAAACTATATCAATGAACTTTTTGTACTCAGTTACATTAAAATCCATTTAGTGTGTCTCGCACTTTGAATGGATCTTTTACTCAGGCATGATTTTGTAATATTATGCATGGGTCACTTGGAAAATATTTCTTCACTAAATTATGCAGATCTTTCCAATGTGATACTATTTCATGATGAAAACTAGAAATTCCCATTTGTTGCTCTCACCATTGAGCTCCTAAGAAACTTTCATAAGTATTGGGAAGGTGTTAAGCTTGCTGTGGCAGAGAGTTTTCAAAAATTCTAATTTTTGCTTGAAAGCTTTATTTTGGCGACCGATACTGTCAATTATCTTTCTTAAAGTGGCAGACTCAGTTTGTTCACTTCAGAGAAAATGCCTGTCGGATAGCCGAGTCTGAGCGGCCGCAGCTGCTGGGTCCTCTCCCGCACGCACGGAGGTCCCTGACGGCAGCTAGCCCCACTCACAGCCCGACTCTCTCACGAGAGCTTTTGACCCACGCGATTCTGTGCTTGGGGATTCGCCAGAAATGCTGCATGCTCACCTTCCGATTCACCACAGAGAGCAGTAAAAATCATATTTTGTACAAGGTTTCATAAAATCAATAATTTTTGCTGCTTCATATAGGACATTCTTAAGTGAAACTGGTCTCTTTTTTCTTTTCTTTTTGTCCTGCAGCTCCGTAAGAACATGATGACTGCCAGCACAGCGTCTGGCGCCGGCAATTGTCCCCATATGTCAACACAGCGAAGAAGGCAAATAACATCTTGGTATTATTATGAAAACAGTTTTGCCCTTGCACATAACCCTGATGGGGCTCAGGGACCTCAGGAGGACCGCAGACCTCGTTCTGAGGACTGTAGCTTTAGGGAGACGGGTGCTGTTCGTCACTGGTAGCATTTCCAGGTGAACGCGCTACCTGCTAAGACATGCATGGACCAGGTCTTTGTGCAGAGTTGCAACGGCCACCACGTGTTGCATAAGCTAGGAAACATCTCATTAGACATCAGCTTGGCCTTGTGGATGGACTAGCGATGACCCAGGTTCTTTATTTACAGTAGGTTAGGGGGTCTTTTATATGTTTTTTTTTTTGTCCCACTTATAAAACGTGTGTGGATGGTGATAGGAGGCTAGGCTCTGAGCCATTCCTCGGTCTATGGGTGCTGAGTAATGAAAGAAGCTGACACCAGCACCCTTTCCTCTGTGACCTTTTCTTCTCTCCTTTTCATCCAATGAGCAGTGAAAACATGTCTTTTTCAGAGTTACTGCATCTGTCCAATGGCAAAGGTCTTGTATCCACAGTACCCGCCGCAGTGAGGGACGAAAGAAGCAGCGGGTCCGAAAGGCTGCATGAGTTCAAGTGGTTGTGTCGCCCAGAGAACTTTGTCACTGTGGGGGAGCTGAAGGCATCGCGTCTCCAGAGGCCCCTCAGCACCCCGTACAGTGGGCTTTGAGCACGACAGCGAGGGCAGCGGTTATTTTCCACCCTCGTGCAGCTTAGCTCACTCACCCTGTTAGCTGCAGACACGCAGAGTCGGTCGGAGCCCCACACCTGACTGGCCTCAGCTCTCGAGTGAGTGACTGTGTCACTGTTCCGTCTGTGATCGCAGACCCCGCCTGCAGCCGGAAACAACAAGAGCTTGTGTCCTCAACCCTGGGAACTGGAGACCTTTCCACATGTGTTCGCCCAGCGGGGGGCCAGAGAAAATGACCAAAACCTTCCAACGTGGGGCCAGAGCAGGGGGACAAAGGGGAAGCCCTAAGCCACCGGCGACCCCGGGTCGTATGACCACCCCATGGTCCTCCCCTGTGCCTTTCATCCCCTCAGGTCCCCAGCACTCAGCCTTTCATCATTCTCTGGGTCAGCAGGATCAGGTTTACACGAGTCAACCAAAAAGCTTATCGGATGAAGGCAGAAACGAGTTTGCAAACCTCCTCCCTGCCGAGAGCTGGTTGGAGGAGGGTGCCAGAGTGGCTGAGACCAGCGTCTCCCACTAATGGCATGTTCCCTCCTGGAGCTCCTTCTCTCCCCCTCTCCTCTCTTTGTACAATGGAGCCCCCAGAGGTCTATGGGAGTCAGTCACCAAAACAAGCCGCGCAAAGGGCTAAGGACTTAGAAGGGAGAAAAGAACTAAGAGCTGAGACATCGTGGGCTGGACGGTGGCCCTCTCACGCCCGAGCCCAGGGACCCCCAGCCAGGGGCATCCAGTGGGCTGCTGGGGCAGCCCCTCTGAGCTGGTAGGAACTGCATGCACACCCCTTTCCTGGCTCTGAATCCATCCTGCCATGTGGGTAGTTTGAATGGACCATGGTGGGAATACTTACGTCACAGAAATCAGAGGGCTGCAGACCAAACTTTCTCTCCTCCAAAGCTAGTTATTAAACAGTTACCAGCACACCAGTGCCTCCGCTGTAGAGACTGTTCTTCAAAGTGTGATTCTCAGACAAATTATATCTGAATCTCCTAGGGAAAAGAGAAGGGTGGGGGTGTTATCAAAGTGCGGATTTTCTGGCCAGCCTGAACTAACTAAATCAGATGCTGTGGTGGCTGGGTAGGGGCGTGGGGCACGGAGCCCAGGGAAATGCATTTTTTAGCAACTCGCGATGGTTATTAATAAATTCAATAAGGTTTGAGACTCGAGGCTTAGGGAGTGGGAGAGGAGAGTGGGTGCACATCTGGCTCTTGGCATCTGGAAGGAACAGCTGGCTTCAGTCCCAGTTGGCCTGAGAATGGACAGCTGTTTTCCCTCGAGATATAAACTTCATGACAAGAAAAGGAGGTGGGAACTCTGGGGTCCCAGCCACCCACTGACAACACAGTCGGTTCTGCCTTGGATCTCAGCTTGTCTCTGCTTTCCAACCTTGAGACTTGGCTTCCAGGCAACATGCATGGGCCAGTGCCCAGACATGTGCAGCCACACGAAGAGAGTCACCATCGTTTGTGCTGTCACTGGGCCGTGGAGCCCAGGGAGGGCCCTCGGCCAGCATTCCACGTCGGCCCGCCCAGGATAGCGTTTGTTTGTTTCAGGCGTGCACAGGCGTTAGCCGGAGCTTTCACAGTCCGATGTGGTTTGCAAAGCAAGGGCTTTGTTTACTGGAGCCCACTGAGCCTGGAAGAGAGGGTCCCTTAAGGCAAAAAGAACAAGAGGAGAAAAGAAGGGAAGATGCGAAACAGAAAGTCTGTGGAGGGCCCAGCTCTGCGCTGCACTTTTTCTGCATCTACCTGAGGAAGTGGTTCAGATCAATTTTTCCTGAGAACTTGGCTGTGTTTCATAACAGTCCTGGGAGGCAGATATTGATGGGACTACAGAGACCATGTGACATGAAAACAGCTAGCGAGTGAAAGAACTGCAGTGCTGACCCCAATTCTAATGACCAAAAAAGACCAAAGCACTTTCCTCGCAAAAGAATACAATGCAGTATTTTTTTTCTGTATGTGGCTGGAGCCCAATAGGAGTCCTTAAGGCACCTGGGACAGTGACAAGGGACATCTGAGCTCAACGTACCGTGATTTCCTAAACCACTAGAGCTCTTTCTATCCTATGCAAATTCAGAAACATAATCCAAATCCTGTAAAACTTTCAAGATTATAAGCTATGAAGTTACAAACTATTTGGTTATTAACTATTAGATTATCCACTGGGATGGATAACTGGGAATGGATCACGTCCATGAATGTAATTTAGGCGCTCCCCATAGCAGACATTTAGGCTTGCAGCAGTTCCTCAAGTTCAACAACCTGATATGTTTAAGGTGAGGGCCTTGGGAGAGAAGACATTCTGAGGTGGGGTCTGTGACTCCACTCCCCCCGACCCCCAGCTTCCTTTCTTCCTCCACTGTCAGACCCTGAGTCTCGAACCCCTCCACCACCTTCTGAGTAGCTCCTTTGGCAGCCATGACCATTCCTGATGCTTAACAAGTGCTCACTACGTACACATACTATACCAAGCACTTTGCACGGGTTGACCTCATCTGGATGTTGCAGCAACCCTCCGAGGCAGAGCCAGTCGCAACTCTTGCTTTGCAGGTGAAGCTGTGAAGGATTAGTGATGTGAGTCAGCTGCTTGTGGACATACAGCTACTAAGATGACATTTGAAACTTGTGCCCCAGTCCCCACTCAGGCTGGTGTGGGTGGGAGGTAAGTCTGAGACTTTCCATGTTGGCTTTGCTGTCCTGAGAGCACAGAAGAGAATCCTCGATCTGGTTCTCTCATCTTACTAAGCCTGGCTTGATTTGGCCCCGTTCTGAGGTTTCACAGGGGGACAGCCCAGGCCGAGCCCACAGTGGCTGATTATAAACAAGATGGGGATGGTGAGGGGTATCAGCTTCTGTCTCTTGAGAGAAAGGACCAGAAAAAAAGAAAAATGCCTCCTGAATTTTCTAGGATGAGGCCAAGGACACAACCTCCTCAAGCCAAAGCTCTCAGGCAGAGCTTGGAGAGAGTGCAGAAGAACACGGAAGCCTCCCTGCCCATTTCTGAGAAGTCCACATGCTCTCTCTGGAACCGAGCTCTTGGAATTTTCCATAATCCTCCCTCTCCTGGCTCAGGGGCCCAGCTACACTTTATAAAACAACCCAGAGCCATCTGATTTGAAGCATGTACTGGCCCGTGTGTGCAAGACAGTAATTACCTCCAATTCCAGTTAGGAAAGATGAAACCTGCCTTTTTCATGCCTCAGACAATTATGGAAGCGCCTTTTGAAGCTCGGGATAGAATAGAAAAGCAAAACAAACCAGAGCCAATTAGAGCCTGGGATTTGAGGCTGGCTTAGTTTTGTGCAGCGGAACTCAGGAGGAACTGTGGGAGAGGGTCAGGGGTCACCCCACATCTCCAGCTGCCCACCAACTTTGCCTGAGCCAAAAGAACCATTATGTTGTATTCAAAATCAAGGCCCTTCTCCTTGGCTCAGCGACTGTCTGCAACAGCAGCCTGTGCATCAGCTGTGAAGAGGACTCCCTGATTAGATAAGGCCTGGAATGCATTTGATGTTAAGCAAAACAGTTCTCTGACAGCTTTCCTTACGTGCCATTAGAATGTTATTCCCTCTGCTGAAACTCTGTGAGATAAACTGAATCCCCAAGGACGCATTTGTTGGGGGGTGCATAGCTGAGGTATTTACATGGCCTGCGTGCTGTTGGGAGTTAAGGTTCTCTGGCCCTGAAGCTCTCTGGCCTTAGTGGTGGAACCTGGCATCCTGAGGCAGGGACTACAGCCATGAGAGTGGAGCATAGCATACTGGGCATGAGGTCAGAGGTCAACAAGCTGCCCTGGGGTAGGGCATGAAGCTGGGGTCTCATGCTTCCTTACAGAACCCGAGGGCTGCTCTGTGGCGTTCAGCACCGTACCACAAAGGGTGGAGATGGGAGTGGAGATGGAGCATGAGGTTTGAAGCCAGGCGAGGATGGTTTTGGCCAAGATCTGTTCACAAGAAGGACTGTCCAGGTGGTCTTTTGAATTAATAGGACTGTGTTGACTATTAGGGCAACGTGACACGATTCTCGGAGGCTCCCCTTTGAGTACAGAGTAAGGCAGACCGTGGGCACCAACAAGCCCCAAGAGAACTCACGGTGCTGTATTTGTACCCCTTCCTCAAGCTGAGAAGAGAGTTCCTTGGCCCTGGCATGAGCCCTCAGCTCTCCATCTGCCTGTCATTCACCCACTTGACAGTGGGCCTTGATGTGTCCCTTCGACTCCAAGAAATGGACTTTATGGGAACAGTATTCCCGTAGAACGAAGCGAAAAGGGACTTTGCCTAGGAATGCGTCTGCTGTGCTCAAGGTGGGGTGAATGTCAGGGTTTGAGAGCCGTCAAAATGGCCAGTTATGTGACTGTAAGAGTAAAGGCTCATGTCTGATCAGATCTTTTGATAATTGTTACGGGCGAGTTGTATCACAGCTTTACCAAGCACCCAGCACTGTTCTGAGGGCTGTGCATGGTTTACTCATTGACGCCTTGCTCCAGCCCTATGAGGTGGGTGCTGTTGTTATCTGCATGTTGCAGATGAGGAAACTGAGGTAGGGAGCCATCAAGCAACCTTCCCGAGATCACACACAGAATCAGTACTACTCATGACAGAACAACAGAGAGGGCTATGTCATGACCCCAGAGTGGCTTAGAAACACCCAAAATAAAAACATAAATTTTCTTAAAAGACCCAGGATGCTTCAATTTTTAAAAATCCAACCTTTTCAGGCTGGTCTGACCAAAGTGTATAGAGGGGGTAAATACTGAGTGGGTATGCCCCAGAGTGTTGGAATTAGAGTCCTCACTCCTATACACTCCTGAAGGAGCTGTTTCAAAACCAAGAAATGCAGGAACATACAAGCACTGCATTTACTGCCCTGGGTTGTAGATGGGCTAAACACACCCATGGGCTCGAGCTGGTTTTAAATACAGTGTGCCTAACAGATCCAAAACACATGACTAAGAAATGTCCTGGGTACATACTTTTTAGATTTTTTAGGGCTGAATTAACTGTGGAGAATGCTCACATTCTCCTGTAAACTGTCTCTCATGCCTATAAACTCTCTCGGTCACCGTTCAGGAGGATTCCAGCTGCCTGTGTCATTGGTTTGACCCCATGGGATGGTTCTTTATTAAGGTTCTGATGATATGCACAAGCACAGAAACTCAAGACCTCTGGTTGTTTGAGTTTTCTCAAGAAGATGCCTGCACCTGTAGCTCTTTAAACACCGTGTATGTGATCTTGCAACCTTTTACTCTGAAGCAGGTCCCCAGTGCGTCTTCTCCAGCATGCAGTAGAGACTGCCAGCAGCTTAGCAGGCTCTCAGCTGGGCTGTGAATGTTCGTGATAGTGATTCTCAGCTCTTCCACTGGGGCTTATTCTGTAGTAGCCAGAATAAGAGCCACCCAAAGATGTCCATTTCCAAATCCCTGGAACCTGCGAATATGTTTTACTATATGAGAAGGGAGAACTAAGGGAGCAGATGGAATTCAGGTTGCTCATCAATTGACTTTAAAATAGGAATATTAGCCCTGACTAGTATGGCTCAGTGGACTGAGCACTGGCTTGTCAACCAAAGGGTTGTTGGTTCGATTCCCAGTCAGGACACATGCCTAGGTTGTGAGCCCGGTCCCTGGTTGGGGCATGCAAGAGGCAACTAATTGATGTGTCTCTCACACATCAGTGTTCCTCTCCCTCTCTTTCTCCCTCCCTTTCCATCTCTCTAAAAATAAATAAATAAACTCTTTTAAAAAATAAAATAAAATAGGAATATTATCTAGATTATCCAGTTGAGCACAGTGTAATCACAGTGTCCTTAAATGTGGAAGAGGGAGGCAGAAAAGCAGTTCCAGCATGATGTGACGTGGGAAAGAGTTAATGGGCCATTGCTGGCTTTGGAGATAGAGGGGGACCATGAGCCAAGACACGTGGGCAGCCTCTAGAAACCAGAAAAAGCAAGGAAATCAGTGTTTCCCTAGAGCCCCTAGAAAGGAACACAGCCCTTCCAACATCTTGATGTTAGGCCAGTGAGATTGCTGTCGGACTTTTGACCACCTGAACTGTAAGATAAATTTGTATTGCTTTAAGCCACTGCATTTGTGGCAATTCATTACAGCAGCCATAGAAAAACTAATCCAGGGTGTGGCTGACAGCTGCAACTTGAAAGACAACAACTTCCTCCAGGTCCCATGACTGAACTGAAAACCATGAGGGCCACCTCAGCATTTTCCCAGTGACTGGAAACGCTCGCCGCCCTCCTAGCCAAGCACCATCTACACGTGCACACGCCGGCCATCAGAATTTTTCTTGGATGGTGCTTCTTCTCAACTGGGGGTGTCCCACTTCTGGGCAGTGTTGCGGGGCCTCCCCCGGTGTGGCCCAGACACCCCATGGCATTAGAGTGCTCCTCTCTTCACACTCATCCAAACAGCCAGACACTTCTGGCCAGCACAAGGTTTGGGGGGACTTCTCTCCCCTTCCAGATAGTGAGCTAAGACTTCTATGAGCTCTGGAAAACTGAATTAGTATGACAGAACCTAGACAGGCTATGTGCGGGGGGACAACCTCGGGTCTGAGAAGCTTTCTTGGAAAATCTGTGATTTTTCTCCAGTTTTCCACCATCCCTCTCACGTGAACATCCGAGTCAAACTTTTGAACTGGATTAAGGATCTAGAATTCCCAGGATTCCGGCTCAGCCTCTCACTAGCTCTGTGACATTGGCCAAGTTATTTAACATCACTGTGCTTCAGTTGTCTGATCTGTGAAATGGGGAAGTAGGTGAGGTAATAAATGTGTGGCGCACATTTAGCGCTGGTTATGTGTTAGTTGTTGTTCCTATTGATGATGTTGTTAGGGTTGTTTAGACGGGCCCCAAACCTCAGGGGCCAGTCATTTGCACATCAGGAAAACCGGCTTCATGATTCACCAGATTATAGTTCCAGCCATTGAGACGAATTGCTACCTCACAGAGTATCGAAGCTCAGGTGTGTGACATCCTGTTCTAGAACTTTTTCCCCACAAACAAAAAGGCCTTCAGGAGGCAGGCACTCATGCGTCAGGGCCAGATGAGTGATGGGAAAGACAAAGCCGTGTTTTTATTGTGCAAGTGTCCTGCCGAGAGGGCATCTCAGTGGCTGATTCACAACCACTGGCACCCCAGCCTGATTCATCCGGACTGCTCAGAGCTCACCACTTACTCAGAGAGTCTCAGCTCACTGTGTGGCCAACCAGGAGCCCCGTCATTTAGGTCCCTTGTTCTCCCAGACTCAGCTCATAGGTCCCCAAAAGTCGTGACAGTAAAGGGAGAAAATTGGCCAGTTTTCATTCCCCCTTAGTGCCCAGAGCATTGCCTGTGTTGGCCAGAGGCCCCTCACAATAGCCTGCCCCTTCTGGGTGTGGCACCTGCCTGCTCTGGCGGTATACCCTGTGGCCTGGGTGTGTATGGAGAGAGCAGGCTCTCAGTGGCTACTTGGGGCAGCTGCAGTACACACTGGTCTGTGAGTGACTCAGGCCAAGTTTCTGAGCAGATAAGGGAGCTCAAGAGAGAAGAAAGCTATGTGCACACAAAGCTTCGATTATAAACTACAGTAATAGTAACAACAAACAGAAATCCTCTGTGCTGTGTGGTATCATTGAGACCGAAAACAACAGAACTGGGATTCTTGACCTTCTCTTACCTTTATCCCCATAAAAGAGGTTTCAATTGCAATAGTTTATCAAAGCAAAAACCATGAGGATCATGAGATAGCTGCCAGAGCTAACCGGGAAGCCTAGACAAGTTGGCTTCTTGACCTCTAGCATGTAGGGGAAGGGGAGAAAAGAAGAGAGTAGGAAAGAACGAGCTCCTTCTGCTTTCTGTGTTGGCCATTTGGGGTCCTGAGCCCACTGAGCTGATACCCAGGTGTCCTCCGTGCCCAGGAGTCCCAGATGAATAGCAGGAGCCAGGGACATGCCTGTGTCTCAGAAGAAGCACCTGGTAGGAGAAAGAGGCCTGCTGCACAGAACACACACCCAAATTTGTGATTTTGCTCCTCCTTTATGATGTGTGAATTAGACAAGTGACATCACCTCTCTGCAAATAGGAAAAACTGCCTTGTACTTGTTGATACTAGAATGACTGGAAATAATGATACAGTGTGGGGAACATTAGGTGTTCAATAGGTGCATAGTAGCTGTTCTTATTATACAGTATATCAACCACTTGGGCCAAAGGCCACCAGATTTACAGAGTCACCTAACTAACAGAAAACTGCAAGAAGCCAGATAATAAGTACGCACAGAAAAAAATCCAAAAGGAAATGCATCACAGTTTTAACAATGATTATTTCTAGATGATGGGATTATGGGGATTTGTTTTTCTTCTTTATTTTCCAAATCTTCAATTAAAATGTTCGTTTTATTATTTGAATTTTTTTAAACATTGTTGTTTAAGAAGTCCTCAATTCCAGCTTCCTGGCTTCAGCCAGAGTTGTATGAGCCATCTAAAGCCAGAGTGGTTCAACCTGTTGCTAAAGCCGTGAGGGCAGAGTCCACCGCTCACCTGTGAGGAATTCCCTCTTCTGCTCCATGTGCCTCGAATGGAGCTTAAACCCCAGGTGGGTTCCAGCCCATTGTGACCTTGCTAAACTCTTTCAGAGAAAACTTAAACAATAGAGATTTATGCCACCCAATCTTTTTTTTGCTTTTAGCTGCCGAGAAACCTTGAACAAATTTAATGCTCAATTACAGTAATGATTAGCTCAGGTTTTTGGCATAATTATTTTCTTTCCCTTCTCTATGGTTTAAGTTTCTCTTTTCCTTATTCATCCAACCTACTATGCATGCATCTTTTGTTGTAAATTATATTGAGAATTCTTTGAAAGTTGGCTATAAATCATAAAGTATAAACAAAATAAGTAAAATTTTACCTGATCTCTTTAAAAAAGAGATCAGGTCAAATTTGTGTTATTAAACATCTTGACCAGTAAGTACCAGGAGGGAAGTCTGAAGAGCATGAAGGAGAAAGTCATGGAGTCAGGTTCTTACATTTAAAAGTTCTGACTGTGAATATGGAGCTGTTTGAGACTAAGTATTTACCTTTTAAAATGATTGTTTACTAATCATTTAGTAAATGTGAGCATCTACTAGGTGCCAGGCACTGTTTCAAACTCTCTCCCATCAATCTTGTGAGATAGGTATTATCATTTCTAATTGACGAGTAAACAAAACCAAGGCTTGGAGAAGTTAGATAACTTTCTGCCAGTCTCCCAACTAGTAAGTGATGGGTCTGTGGCTGCCACCCTGGGCTGTCCAACTCTAAATAATTCCCAAACCTATTCTGATTCAACATATGCAGTTGATTTTCTTTTTTCTCGGTGGATTATGTTGAAATGGTGAACAGAGCTAAAGTCACTACTCAGAGAGAGATCACTAATACTAGGGCTAGCAGAACCTGACCTTGCTTGGTTCTGTTATAAAAACCTCAAGGAGAAAAAAGATGAAGAGAAAAAAGAAAGAGATCCCCCTGCTCAAATTATCATCCAAGCAAAGATATTCAACACTAAAAGAAAGAGCTGACAAAATTGACATTTGTTAGATGAATTTTGTCCAAAAGAAACTAACAGAAGTATCTGACAAAGACTAAGTGTGATTAACTACTCAAGGAAGAACAACATCTATTTTAAAAGGAACTTGTGAAATAAATCAGGCATAAATGAAACAAGAATTGTTAAATATGAACAAAAACAAATTAGAGAGGTAAAATCTATAGATTGGATAAACTCTAGATAGGACATAGATAAAGAGGGTATTAGTGAGTGGGAAAGTAATATTGAAGAAGTCACCCTAAATGCAGCCAAAGTCAGAGTTAGGGGCATAGAAGATAGTTGAGAAGCTCTAACTTATGTCTCGTAGGGTTTCTGGAAGAAAAGCATTGCAGGGATAGTAAACAAGCAACATTTGAAAAGATATGAACTGAAAAATGCATATCAAATACTGAGCAGAATAAATAAAAATTAAACCCATACCTATATGTTTTGTAGTGAAACTATAGAACCTCAAGGATAAAAAAGACAATACTGAAAGCTACCAGAAAAGAAAGAAGTTGTTTATATATAAAGAAATGAAAATTGCATTTATAACAGGCATCTCAATAACAACAGATTCCAGAAAACACTGGAGTGGTGTCTTCAAAGATCTGAGGGGAAAAGCTGTTAATCTAGAATTTTACCCCTAGCTAAACTAGCATATAAAAGAGACTTAAAATAGGGAATTTTTAGAAATTTAAAAAAAAAATGAAGTCTTGGATCTTTACTAAAAGTGCCATTAAAGAAAATATTATAACAAGAAGAAAACTGAAACAGGAACAAGACAAGGCTGTCCACTTTCACCCCTTTTATTCAATATAGTATTGGAAGTTTTAGCCACAGCAATCAGACAAGAAAAGGAAATAAAAGGCATCCAAATTGGTAAGGAGGAAACGAAACTGTCATTGTTTGCTGATGACATGATAGTGTACGTAGAAAATCCTATAAACTCAACCAAAAAACTGCTTGACCTAATAAACAAATTTGGCAAAACAGCAGGATACAAAGTCAATATCCAGAAATCAAAGGCATTTCTGTACATCACCAATGAAACAGCAGAAGCAGAAATCAAGGAAAAAATTCCATTTGAAATAGCAAAAAGAAAAATAAAATACCTAGGTATAAACCTAACCAAAGAGGTAAAAGACCTGTATTCAGAAAACTATATACCACTGAGGAAAGAAATCAAGGAAGACA